>BQNB010034029.1:6141-51895 GCA_026074375.1 Tanacetum coccineum
TATAGGAATTTGTGATGTTCCCCAAATCAACTTATGGTTCATCTTCATCACTGAAGGACTCAATATGAGTGGCTTCAAGTGTAGAACTAACTCCTATGGTGAACATGTCTTCAGGGCTATCATGTTTATTTGAACTAGCAGTATTAACTGATGGGCCACATCATTAAGTTTAAGACTACCAGTATTAACATCGGGACTGGCAGTATTAACATGTTGCCCAGCAGCGTTATCATCTTTAGTACTGCTATCATCTGCAAACTTATCTTGTTCAGTATTCACATTATTTGGACCATCTTTAACCTGCTTTTTAGCATCATCAACAGTTTTTGGTTCACCATTATCAACATCCTTGGTAGGTGAATCAAAGTATGAAGTATCTTTCCAAATTAGCATCACAATGCAATCTTGACTGATTTCTTCTGATGTACCTGTAGAGTCAATAGAAATTGTACCTGCAGTAACTGGTACATAGTTCATAGATTGGGTTAGAGAATCAATATCAAACAGCCATTTTGGACCATTCCTTTCTATCATAGGTTTATTCTCTAAAAACCCAATATAACATGTATCTCTTTATATCAAACAGCCATTCTGGATGCCTAAAACCTATAACATGTATCTCTTTATATACTAGAGACAATAGGTTTTACAAAGAGATAAACATAAATCTTTTAAACATTTAACTTGATCTTCTGTTATCTTCTTTCTTCATAAGGAGATCTTTTGATATCTTTGACTAAATTTTTAATAATTCTCCACCAGCTTGTAGAATTCTTGAATGATGATTTTAGTCCTTTTGTTTCATTCTTGTTTTGTCTTATCAACTCAAATATAATTTCTAACAATATTGTGAAAACCTAATAGATGATCGTTGTAGCTCTAGTTTGATTAGAACTTTAATCTAGGATAATGATAACATAGGCGGAATATTTAAACATAAAATCAATATTATTTGATCAGAATAATACGGTTACATCAATGAATTGTAACATGGATCAAGGAAAACCTTGATTACCTTGAGGCTAAACCTACTAGATAGACGTCTGCTACTAACTATACAAATGTGTACACACACACGTTTTCTTTAGTCGACTCTCATTGAGAACACTCACTTTTCTAGATGCCTAAAACCTATAACTTGTATCTCTTTATATACTAGAGATAATAGGTTTTACAAAGAGATAAACATAAATCTTTTAAACATTTAACTTGATCTTCTATTATCTTCTTTCTTCATAAGGAGATCTTTTGATATCTTTGACTAAATCTTCAATAATTCTCAACCAGCTTGTAGAATTCTTGAATGACGATTTTAGTCCTTTTGTTTCATTCTTGTTTTGTCTTATCAACTCAATTATAATTCCTAACAATATTGTGAAAACCTAATAGATGATCGTTGTAGCTCTAGTTTGATTAGAACTTTAATCTAGGATAATGATAACATAGGCGGAATATTCAAACATAGAATCAATATTATCATAACAAGGTTTTACCAAACATTCCCTACAACCCCAATATTATTTGATCAAGATAATACGGTTACATCAATGAACTGTAACAGGGATCAAGGAAAACCTTAATTACCTTGAGGCTAAAACTACATATGGTGTCTACATCTCTACGCCGGACACACACACACCTTTCCTGGTGTTTACATCTTGACACACATAAAACTATATCTAGGGATCTCTTTATATAGTAGAGTCTATCTAGATTTACAAGGGAAAACATAATTGTATAAGGAAACTAAATCTTTTAATTCTTTAATAAACTTCATCTTTATCTTCAAGAATCATGTCTTTTGGAATCTTTTATCTTTTGTAGAATAAACTCCACCAGCTTATAGAATTTCATAATTGTCATTTAAGTCCCTCTTGATTCCTTTTCATTCATTCTTGTTTTGTCTTTTCAACTCAAATATAATTCCCAACATCATCCAACCATGTTTTTGCTTCCCCAGTAAAGGATAGGGGAAACATCATTAGGCGGACGGCTTCATTTTTGGTATCTCTGTATTTAAACATATCGCAGATTCCGAAGAATTCGTGAATGTGTTTATGAGGATCGGTTTTGGTTCTACCATCGAATTGATTTCCTTTGACGAGGGTCGAGTGGTTACCTTTGATAGCAAATTCGTTAGCAGTTTCAGGAATAGTGATTGCAAAACCGGGAGTCGGAGCGACAACACGGTCAGCAGCCCACATGGGTTCATCATCCATTGGGAAAAGATTTTCAAGAGTATTAAGAAAGTGACGGAAGTGGTTGATGTTGAGAATTGGCGGATAGACAATTCTCGGGTTTTTAGGTGGATTGTTTCTTTGATCGAATAGAACTCTTCTGTTTTGTCGACGACGTCTTCGATTCAGAATACGTTCAGGTTCAGGTAACGGTTCAACAAGTTCATAATTGGAAGCACGTGTATGCATCCAAAGGAGAAATTGTTTGGGTCAGTTTGCCAGAAAATTGTACGGCGATTTTTGAAAATAAGGGAGAGTTAAAGTAATTTTCCAGAGTTTGACTACAGAACAGCTAAGAAATCCCCGGCAACGGCGCCAAAAACTTTGATTTGTTTCAAGAGCTTTAAATTTATAAGACTGAAAATACCGATTAATTATGGGAAACACACGGGTAAAAGTATAACCCACGTATGTAGTATAATCTTTTTAGGTAAGACTAGGTCGTTCCACAGGGATTAGAGTAGTGTTCAAATAATCAGCAAGAGAATAGACTTTAACTATTTTGAAAGTAACTTTAGTTTTACCAGTGATAATAAAGATGACTACTCGGATAGTTGAAAATAATTTATAAGTGTTTGAAATGATTTGACCATGAGAGTGGGGCATTAATTTATAAAGGCGATTTCTCGTCAGAAAACGTTTTCACAAATCAACTTGTTTTAACTTAAGACTTATATTTAGTTAACTAGACCAAATGTGTCACTCAAATAATCCAGTTACTATTATATCAAAACTTATTTTGTTTATCAATTTACAAAAGTGGAATTCCGAGCACAGACGTTAAAGACCATAGACAAATCTTTAAAACCACATAGATCATAACGGGTCTTTCGACCTATACCGATATGATTATATAATCTAAGTTGATAAGCAAAAGTAGATAAGATAGGATACGACAGGGTTGCAATATAAGCTTAAGATTAAGACGGTCAAGATCATACCAAACATTTATTCATTATGGTAACTTCACCGAGTAGTCATGAGAGATTTAGCCTCTCATGGCTAAAAAGTTCATAACAAAAGCACATTTACATTAACTTCCATAATTTCAACAATTAAGTAAGAAAACTTCTTCGTTCTTGATCGTTAGATCTTTCTCTTCAAGGAAAAAGTGTTTCTAGGAAGAGATCCAGAGGGTCGACCAGATTGCTTGTCAGCAAGTCTGTCGAACTTGGTTTCAAGATTTTGGATTGAAGCTTGATGATTTTTGGCTACGATTTAGAGTTGGCTTTTAAGATCCATGAATGTTTCCTTGACGAAAGCATTGGTCGTTTGTTGATATTTCATGAAATCATTGAATTGTTTCTGAAGATCATAGGGTTTGTCATCGGTATTGGATCGGTAGTTGTCTCGGTTATAACTACTTCATTCGCTTGAATGCCAATTATCACGATTCGAGTCTCGGTCACGGTAATCATTGTAAAAATGAGTCTTACGAAAAGTTTGCATGAATTTAGCTTCCTCCTCACGGGACATATGTATATCATCTTCATTAAGATCGGGTTTAGTTTTTTTAGCATGGGTTTGGAGTTCTTTATACTGAGCATTTATTTTTAGGGTCATGGCATCCATTAGGGCCATAATTTTGTTAGTATCGGAATTAATGCTACCTTCATCGGCGAAAGCAACGATTTTCTTAAGAGATGATTTGGTTTTTTGGTTTTTAGCCCAGTCGAGCTTGAGTAGGACTTTGTCTTCCAAAAGTTAATAAGCTTGATTTGGTGTTTTATAGAGGAAAATACCACCAGCTGCGGCATTCAGAACTTCTTGGGTTATTTCTCTAAGACCATGATAGAAGATTTTGATAATGTTGCCTTTGGACAAGTTATGACCATGGCAGTTTTAGAGCATTTCCTTCATACGAAGCCAAGCGTCGGTTAGAGATTCGTTTTCATGTTGAGATAAAGCCCGGATTTCTCCGAGGAGTCGGTTGAAAAGAGCTGGGGGAAAGAATCAGCTAACGAAAGCGGTTCGAAGTTCATCCCACGTTTCGATAGTTCCTTCGTTGAGTTCATCCAACCAAGTTTTTGCTTCCCCAGTAAGGGATAAGGGAAACATCATTAGGCGGACGGCTTCATTTTCGGTATCTCTGTATTTAAACATATAGCAGATTCCGAGGAATTCATGAATGTGTTTATGAGGATCAGTTTTGGTTCTACCATCGAACTGGTTTCCTTTGACAAGAGTCAAGTGGTTACCTTTGATAGTAAATTCGTTAGTAGTTTCAGGAATAGTGATTGCGGAACCAGGAGTTAGAGCGACAACATGGCTGACAGCCCACATAGGTTCATTATCATAATTTCAAAGAATATCGAGAAAGTCACGAAAATGGTTGATGTTAAGAACTGGCGGGTAGACAATTCTTGGGTGTTGTGGTAGATTGTTTCTTTGATGGAATGGAACTCTTCTATTTCGTCAACGATGTCTTTGATTCAGAGTACGTTCAGGTTCAGATAACGGTTCAACAAGTTCAGAATTGGAAGCACGTGTATGCATCCAAGAGGTAAAATGTTTGGGTCAGGTTGCCAAAAAATTGTACGGCGATTTTTTAAAATTTAGGGGTGTTAAAGTAATTTTCCAGAGTTTGATTACAGAACAGCTAAGAAATCCTCGACAGCGGCGCCAAAAACTTTGATGTGTTTCAAAAGCTTTAAATTTATAAGAATGAAAATACCGAATAATTATAGGGAAACACACGGGTAAAAGTATAACCCACGTATGTAGTATAACTTTTTTAGGTAAGACCAGGTCGTCCACAGGGATTAAAGTAGTGTTCAAATAACCAGAAAGGAAGTAGATTTTAACAACTTTGAAAATAACTTTAGTTTGTTTATCAATTTACGATGAACATCAATTTATAAAGGCGATCTCTCATCAGAAAATGTTTTCACAAATCAACTTGTTTTAACTTAAGACTTATATTTAGTTAACTAGACCAAATGTGTCACTCAAATAATCCAGTTACTATTATATCAAAACTTATTTTGTTTATCAATTTATGAAAGTGGATTTCTCAACATAGACGTTAAAGACCAAAGACAAATCTTTAAAACCACATAGATCATAACGGGTATTTCGACCTATACCGATATGATTATATAATCTAAGTTGATAATCAAAAGTAGATAAGATAGGATACGACAGAGTTGCAATATAATCTTAAGATTAAGATGGTCAAGATCATACCAAACATTTATTCATTATCATAACTTCACCGAGTAGTCAAGAGAGATTTAGCCTCTCATGGCTAAGGAGTTCATAACAAAAGCACACTTTACATTAACTTCTATAATTACAACAATTAAGTAAGAAAACTTCTTCGTTTTTGATCGTTAGATCTTTCTCTTCAAGGAAAAAGTGTTTCTAGGTGTTTAGGGAGGGGTGTGTGTGTAGAGTAGTAAGGAATGGTTATGAGAGGGATGATTTGGAATGCAAAAATCGTCCTCTATTTATAGGCTAAAATTTGGGAAAAGTGCGGCGGTTTTAGAATTAAGTGCAGCGCACTTGAGGAGTTAATGCGATGGTCATTTAATGTTTTGACTGGAAGTACGGCGCACTTACAAATAACTGCGGCGGTTTTGGTGAGTTAATGCAGATGCATTTATTAGACTTTATTTCTTCTGACTTCGGGAAAAGTGTGGCGTATAAAGATATAAGTGCGTCGGTTTTAGAGGCTTCACAGGAAAGTGCGGTACACAAATGTATAATGCGGCGGACTTCTTGATCTTTGGCTAGCAATCTTTCTTTTCTTATATTCGCCTTCCAAAGTGTATAAATTCTTGAGCTTGGGTCTTTAGAGTCTTCAAGTGAACCTATAAGCAATTCAAGCTTAATTAAGTACCAAAAGTTCACGAGAAATGATAAAATATATATAAATAACGCCATAAAAACATGTATAATTTGAGCGTTATCAGGTAGTATCAGGAATTAGCAATGCATTTATTCCTGCACGTTTTATTTTAACATTCGTTTATTTTGGTTCGTCTGCGTCCCAGGGTGTGTTATTTATATAGGAAAACAATGTGTGGTCATGAGCATATACCTGAGTAATCTGTCGCTGTTTTTGTTAATCTAAGTCCACAATAACTTGTACTCACTCATCTTGTCTAATAATTGTATTTACATGAATTTTTTCAGAATTTTGCAGAATGTCTATGAAAGATAAGGTCATTCACTGCTTATTACGTGAAGCTAGGACATAAACATACAAATGAGTATAACCACGTTTATGAATTGATGGTATGTACAGCTACTCAATTCAAACATACCTGTAGTCATAGTACTTTGTATTCTTCCATATTGGCCAATAATTGTGTTTGCATGAATTCTTACAGGATTTTGTAGCAAGTCTCACAAAACTGGGGTTACTCTCTGGTTGTTATGTGAGTCTGGAACACAAACACATAAATGAGTATAACCAAGTTTATGAGTGGATGGTATGTACAATTACTCTATTCAAACGTATAGTAATTCATAGTACTTTGTACTCTACCATCTTGCCAAATAATTCTATCCGCGTAAATGTTTATAGAATTTTGTAGCAAGCCTTTGAAAGTTGGAGTAATTCTCTGGTTGTTATGTGAGCCTAGAACATAAACACACAAATGAGTATAACCACGTTTATGATTTGATGGTATGAATAGCTACTCAATTCAACCATATCTGTATTTATAATTGGACATGGATTATGTAATTCAATTTTACTGTTTATCAGGATAGAAGTATGATTGTAGAAATATAGAAGTTATAGATTGAAGACATTGAAAAGACAACCTTTTGGAATACTTTGAACTAAATGATATATTTAGTATCATAATAATAAATGATTACTTGAGAGTCTGTTAAGTCATCACAACAATGCTGGCCAAATATGATTGACATTTGTTTAATTGTTCTGCAGGTTCTGTATGCACCTGATTACGGCGCGAAGTTAGGTGTAAAAGATGGAGCTAAGTACAATTTTAGCTTAGCCGTTTTGTGCAGATTATCTTTTCGACACGCATTAACGGTACATATACTTAGATGCCACGTGTGTTTGTGTTTGTAAATAGGATTGGATCAGTCGCAATTCACATTAAGGCGGTTTTTGTTGAAATAATTAGCTAATTTTGTACGTTCGTAGATGTGGAACACCTGATCCCTTAGTCATACTACAAGTGACTTTGTTTTCATCCCAGTTGTGTTAAGTCATACACATGCCTTTAACTCAGGTTGAATGAAATAGTAATTTTATTGACTCGTATAACTAAACATGAGCTATAGTTTAATCGAAACACTTGGTTTACAATGCATTAAAAATAGGTATGCAGTGACATCTGCATCCTCTATAATGGTCGTTCCCCTATCTATTTTATAATCTATTCTTCATGCCTATATTATGTTTAGGATTGTTTGTGTATGCGAACAAATCAAACTTGAATTCCTGAGCTGGTCCATAGCCGCGAGTAGTGTGCCTTAAAAACAACAGAGCCTAAAAAAGGGGAAACATAGTTAATACATTACACCATTAAAATCATATATGTGACCAGACCTCTAGTCCTTTTTAACCGCACTATAGTCCAATAGGAATGGGATTATTTGAAACAAACAAACAACAGTTCAACGGAAAACAAACATATGTTGCAAAACAGGGGATTATTTGAAACAAACAACCATTAGTTCAAAGGGGAACCAGAGATATGTTGCAAAATGTCTGATACAAAGGATCAAAGGATCCCTGCCACATTACGGTGCAAATTTATTGTTTTTCCGGAAACATTAGTTAATGGAATGCGCGTCTGATGAAGACGTTGTTACGCCATAAAAATCATAAATGTGATCGGACCTCTAGGCCTTTTCAACTGTAATAAAGTCCAATAGGCATGGGATTATTTGAAACAAACAAACAGTAGTTCAAAGGAAAACAAACATATGTTGCAAAACATGGGATTATTTGAAACAAACAAACATTAGTTCAAAGGGTAACCAAAGATATGTTGCAAAATGTCTGATACAAAGGATCCCTGCCACATTAAGGTGCAAACTTATTGTTTTTTCCTAAACATTAGTTAATGGAATGCGCGTCTGATGAAGGCGTTGTTGAGCATGAGTCGATGAAGCCTGGCATCCTATGCTGATCCCGATTCATCATCAATGTATCTATAAGCAAGCCGGTTTAAAAAAATTAAACATAGTTAATACATGGGCCAATATAAACTAACTATGAAGTGTTGGCTGGGAGCTGACCTCTTCCTTTTCTTTTTGGTGTCCACAGCAACAACAACGTTGGATTTTCTTGTATTTTTCAGCGGACCACTCACTTCGTCTACATCCGAATCTTCCAGGTCATGCCTAAAACAATAGCACAACCAGAAATTTGTTAGTTATTATTGAGAAAAAACCTCATGCCCAATCAGCCATGTTTTTTTAATCAAATTGTCAGCAATGATGTACTAACCCTTTTTGTTTCTTTTCCTCATTAGGCTTCAAGGGAGTGCAGACAGTTGGCGGCTTCATTACTATTCTCATCGATGGCTCAACATCATTAGCAGTCACTACTGGCGTGCTAGAGGATGCATCGTCTTCAGCTGACGCGTTTGGATTTATCTTCCAACAGTTAAAACTCTCAAAGGAACCATATTCATAGTAGGTATGGGAGTTGATTTCCAGGACGTGCTCCGTTCCAATGAGATTCCTTATAGCCATGGGCAAGTTTAACTCATCATCTGCATCTGAATACTCATCTTTCGTTCCCATGAGTGATTCAGCTGAGCACTTAAGCAGCTCCGTGGCAGTGTCGTTAAACATCACAACAATAGTATGCGCCGTGTCATCAGCAACCACAGCTTCAAGCCTGTACCTGCACAGAGAAGGTCATGTGTAAAGGTAAAGAACAACATAGATTTCATTTTAATTCATTACTTGTAACTAACATAAGCACCATTACCTAAAAATAGGATAGTCAACAGCCATGTTACACGCCTCACACACCCATTTCTCAAGTTTTCGCGTAGCACCTTTCCTGCACTTTTCATACCCACGTGATGGGTAGTTCCACCCCTTTTTAGTTGATTAATAGTAATTATATATATATAACTAACTAGCAAATTCCAACAAGTCACCCTTGACCAAGGTAACTAGTCAAAATCTACAAATAAAATCAATATATATCCGAAAGTATGTGATTCCCGGGTCGTTTATCCCCAACGAGGAATGCAATGGAAAGTCGTTTGACGATTTGATAATTGATGTTTGAATGACAAAGATTTTGATTGGTTTTCTAAATCTACGAGAAAATTAATGCAATATACACTAAAAAAACACAAATTTAAACTAAAAACGCAAACGGAAATCCTAAAAACGTGACTTAAAACCCTAATTTATCAAAATTAAACCCTAAAATGATCTTTTTAACTTTTATAAGTCCTAATTGACTAAAATGAAAGAACTAAGAAAACTAAACCAAAAACGAAAGCGATTTAAGCTTAAAAACACAAAAAACGTGAACGGGATTCAATCTCGTTCTTTAAAAATTCAAAATCTATAATTTTAACCCTATGAAAGCAAATCTAATTTTCCTAAGTCCTAAATGATAAAAGAAAATTTTCTAAAAAAGAATTATATTTTTTTGACTTTTTTATAATTTATTATGAATTAAAGACGATTTTAATGAAATTAAATGATTAAAAAAACTAAACTAATTATAAAAATTCTGAAAAAATGAGCAAAAGTAGCTTGAACAAAGCTAGATCTAAGAAAAATAAGCTGGGTGAAAGAGTTTATCTAAATAAGCTGTGAAAAAACTAAAACGGGCTTATAACTAAATGGGCCAAAAAGGTAATAAAATAATAAAGTGTGCAACTTCTAACGGAAAAGACCAAAGGGCAGAGTGGTGAGTGTGTGTAGTGTTAAAATGTTTGGTGAGTGGGTAGAGGTCCCGAGTTCGAGCCCTGCTCACTTGGGACTTCCCCTACTCCCAGATGTTTTTATTTTTTATTTTTTTACAACTTTTTTGTTAAGCTAAAAATAAGCAACTTTTGTAAAGACAAAATTTTTGAAACTTAAAAATAAGCTCAGAAATAAGCTGAAAGGGTTGACAGATTGCTAAAAAGCTTAAATACTAAACTGTTTGACAATTTTAAACTAAATAAGCACTTATAACAACAAATAAGCTGAAAAGAGATTATACCCTAACCCTAATAAGCACCTAGGAGTTAAAATAAGCAAAGAAAATAAGCCAGAACTAAGCCTAATTGACATATTCACTAAAAAAGCTTTAACACTTAAAATTCTTAAACTAAAATGCAAATAAGCTTTAACCAAAACTAAATAAGCTAATATTGATTAAAACTATCCTAATAAGCAGAACTAGACCTAAATTAAGCAAATGCAATAAACAAATAAGCTTAAATAAGCAAATAAACTATTGTCTAAAATCTGTTAAGCAAACAGCCAATGGGACCACTTTTAAGCTTAATTTTAAGCCCTTAAACAGAACCTTATGGCTTAAGGGGTTATATGCCCTTAAAGTTTGAACAATAAGCTTTTTAAATCAACAAGCAGAAAGGAATTTGAAACAAAGATAAGCCAAGAAAAATGCTTATTAAAAGGGCCGTTTTCACTCAGCACATGCTGACTTTTTGTTTTTCAAATTTACTACTTATGAGCTTAAAAATAAGCCACCAAACAGAACCTTATGAACTTAAGACCTCAAAACAGATGAAATTTAAACCTCAAAGAACAAGTATCATCTTTCAAAAAGTATTTTGAAATTAAGAATAAGCCAGAAAAAGCAAATGAAAAAAGTATTTCTCAAAATTTCCACACTTGGCAATTTTTTTTGACAGGCTTGGTAAAAACTAAACAATACTTGCGAACTATTTTTCTAACTTGTTTTAAGACTTAAATAAACACAAAAACATCACAAAAACTCAATAAGCAAAAACCAAATCATATGAACTAATTTTTCCAACAAAATTTTAACAGATTCAAACAACTATGTTCCAACTACAGAATTGTTCTACATTAGAATCTATTTTGATGAAAAAACTATGAGAACAGAGAAAGCACCTGTTTATCTGAATATTTTTGAATCAGACATCATGACTTGTATGGATTGGGAAAAAAGGGGATGCCTCAAAGAGTGGGACATAACTGATTACGATTTTAATGTATACCATGATCATAAAGAGTTAGACATGAGTGTTGAAATATGGGAAGAAATGGATGACCTCAAAGACGCTAACTTTTTTGTGGATCTTGGTCGTGTCCAACTCGTTTTGATTCATTTGCTAGAATATGAGTAAAAATACAAAAACAAAAAAGCGCCCACTTCGTTATGATTCACTATCTTAAAAATAATTTACGAAAGACACACACATTATTCTAGATGGTAAAAAATGCCCACTTCGTTGTATGATTCCCGATCTCGATTTTTTTACGAAAAACACACGCACATTATTCTAAATAGTTCGCTAAATAAAACTATTGTCCAATGATTCAAAACCAATTGATAATGGATTGATGAACAAAATAAAATAATGAAAAACGTAAATGAAAGTGAATCATACGTTCAAAGCCAAATCTTTTCTTTTAGTTTGTTCTATATTTAGTCCATGTTAATATGATCTCATAATTATTTGACTAAACAAATAAAATATCTAGTCATTCATTAATACATGGCTTAATATTGGAATTAATAAATCATTCATTAAAATCAATTAATGATAAAAAAAAAACGCCCATATGCAAATGCCGGTTAAATTGGAATTTGACAAATGAGATTAGGCACTTTAGTCATTAATTGCTCTTAAATGATTCAATTACCATTCCACATTTTTCATCATAATAAACCATTCTATATAAATTAGTGAGATATAAAAAAATCAAATGCTCTAATTGCTTCTCACTATAGAGTCTTCAATCCAAAAACCTTCGTGAATTTGAAAATTTTGAATTTTGTGAAAAATTCTAGAAAATTCGTACTCAAACACTATGTATACTTGCCTATTATAATAAGTCTATACTATATATTCAAATTATTTACAAGATAAGATTTTGAGATTGGACCTGACGATTATACGGTACGTGTCATCAGTTTGTAGTCCATCTCGAGTTCCCAAGTACCAACCAATCGCTCCAGATTCCGTATCCGTCTTTCCTCGCGTCTGCTTAGCGATAAGTCGACCATAAGCTCCGATCTCTGTTTGTCTATAGCCGGTCCACTTTTCCTTGCAATCTCCTACGTGGTTGTCAAGCGCAAAAATCGATATTATGTGATGAAGCTCCCCATTTAGCGAACAGAATCTTGAGTGTCCCGTTCGAGAACTTGTACAGCTCATCAGCCCTCATCACTCGTTTCTGTTTGTTCAAGTCTTCATAGATTACTCATGGTGGTTTGTGAGATGGAGTGTAAAATTCTTTGAATTCGATTTCTGGAAAGGTCTTCTGAGGTGCGGTGATATTAAGTTTCTTTTAGCAACTTTCTACACCAAGATGTAGATCCTCGACACGTCTTTTGATGATAAGACTTCTTGTGAACATACGAAGGGCCATAATAAAGTCAACAATGTCACTGCCGTTGAGGTGGAATAACTTGTGTTGAACAACAAGAAGCAGCGTGTCTTCAATATCATTTAAAGTGTAGATCCACGACGTCACCATCTTTAAACTTGTATAGCTGTCATCGAACTCTTTTCACCACAATCTCTTCCAACGTGACCATATCCATGCGTTTGTTGACATAACACTTTTCACACGAGATCTTTGAGTGTAATAGACATTATGTTTGAAAATTTTTATTCATGGAGATCTTTTAAGATTGTCGTTATTAAGGGTTAAAGTTTCAAAAAAAAAAAAAAAAAAAAATTATCGCAGAAGAAATTTCGTCAATGCTCTTTGCCCAGATGTAAGACAATCCGCCGAACTTCCTCGGAAATAGTGTGAAAAAAGCAGTGGATAGAAGGTTCCCAGCTTATTTTAATGACTCCAAAAAGGCACAACGTCAAAGCAACCAAGGGACGTATTTGCTATTGCTAGATTAGATGTCTATTCGATCGTCAACGGCTATAGCAAATGCATTTGCTTATGGTTGGACAGGGGTCAATCCAAAGATAAACATTTGTTGGGGACGTTCGTATTTTCGGAAATACCACCTGCTTCCCAGACGGATGGAAAAAATAGAATGCTTGAGGATGTTTTTTCATAGAAGCCGACGTATTCTCAGTCACATCTAAGATATTATCAACTGGTAAAACAAAGAAAATCATCATTACCAGCGAAAAGGGGAGACTGTCAAGGAAGAAATTAAGAAGATGATAAAAGATGCTGAGACGTTCAAACTTGAGGACCAAGAACTCAAAAACCGAGCGTATGCATACAATGCATTACAGGATCACTTATATGATACGGAGAATATGATAGATGACAATAAAATCAAGAAGAGGGTGCATACTCGGATTTTGAAGAAGTTTGAAAATGCCGTTGCCGACACGACCGAGTGGCTCCATGATAACGACGATGCATCTGTCAACAATCTTAAAAGCAAACAGGCACGCCTCGAATCTTTTTGGAAACCACTGATTCAGGTATGTTGTCGAACATTGGGAATCTAAGATTTTTGTATAGCTTTTGGTTCCACTTATGCTTCTAGATTTGTAACACCCCCAAATAGGGTCGCAGCGGAATAAGGGTCCGGGGCGTGTTACTTCTCAGATCAATAACACAAGATAATATAAGAACGACCAAAAAGTCGTTTAAAACTGATACATTGGATTTAATAAAGTATGTGTTACAAAAACCCGAAGCTTTACTTGTTTACTTGTTATTATTACAAAGATTTCCAGCCCATAACAGATATACAAAATGTAATGCGACTAAATCTTTAATGCATGACTTCAAAATATAACCACCAATGTATCCTTCGCACCTCGTGCTTAATGACCTCCTGAAAAACATTGCATTTAAAAACGTCAACATAAAGTTGGTGAATTTCATAGGTTTATGTAAATGTATATGCAGGACCGCAAGACTTTCCCAGTGATAATGCAACAGATGCAGACATCACAAAATGCAATTACGTTTGCCTAAGCTCATGACACCGAAGCTTGACATAATTGAATACCTATATAAATTTGCCTACATTGCCCGGTGATGATGTTCAAACCGTAACATCAGTATCCGACCTGATATACGTTCGGTTTCCAGTGATAGTAGTCACCCAAAGGGAGGTCAATTCTCAAACTAGAATCTATCTATACTAGTAATGTGAGCGCGAATATGATTATAGATAGATCTTATTTGGGATTGTCCTCCCCGTTTGGTGTGACTAGCTATCTCTGGAAACGAACTATATATGTCGGATACTGGTTGTTACGGTTGACAACATCACGGGCAAAATGTAGGCAATATTTCTATTAGTGTATTCAATTATGTCGAAAGGGCCTTCGTTTTTTATCTTTTTTTACAGGTTGTCATGGAGTTAGGCAAAACGTTAATTGCCTATTTGTGATGATGCCATTGTTGCATTATCACTGGGGAAAGTTCTTGCGGTTCTACATATACATTTACATTAAAACTCTATGAAATGCACCACTTTATGTTGAGTTGTTTTAAATGCAATATTTTTCAGGATGGTCATTAAGCACGAGGTGCGAGGATACATTGGTGGTAATATTTGAAGTCATGCATTAAAGATTTTGTCGCATTCATTTTTGTCGATCTGTTATGGGTGGAAATCTTGTAATAATAACAAGTTAACAAGTAAAGCTTCGGGCTTTTGTAAACACATACTTTATTAAATCCAATGTATCAATTTTAAATGAATTTTTAATGGTCGTTCTTATCTTATCTGTGTTATTGATTCTGAGAAGTAAAACAACGCCCCGGACCCTTATTCCGCTTGCGTCCCTATTTGGGGGGTGTTACAAATCTTGAAGCATAAGTGGAACTCAAAAGCTATACAAAAATCTTAGTTTCACAATGTTCGAACACTTACCTGAATCAGTGTTTCCAAAAATATTCGAGGCGTCCTGTTTGCTTTTAAGATTTGTTGACAGATCATCGTCGTTATCACTGGAGCCACTCGGTCGTGCTTGGCTAACGGCATTTCAAACTTCTTATAATCAGAGTATCACCCTCTTTCTTGGATTTTATTGTCATCTATCATATTCTCCGTATCATATAAGTGATCCTGTAATGCATTGTATGCATACGCTCGGTTTTTGAGTTCTTGGTCCTCAAGTTTGAACGTCTCAACATCTTTTATCATCTTCTTAATTTCTTCCTTGACAGTCTCCCCTTTTCGCTGGTAATGATGATTTTCTTTGTTTTACCAGTTGATAACATCTTAGATTGTGATCAGATACCGTCGGGCATCTATTGAAAAAACATCCTCAAGATTATTTTTCCTCAGGGAGCAGGTGGTATTTTCCGTAAATACGGAACTTCCCTAACAAATGGTTATCTTTGGATTTGACCCTGTCCAGACCATAAGCAAATGCAGTTGCTATAGGCTCGTTGATGATGCGAATGACGTCTAATCTAGCAATAGCAACAACGTCCTTGGTTGCTTGACGTTGTGCCTTGTGAGTCGTTAAAATAAGCTGGGACCTTTATCACTGCTTTTTTCACAGCTTTTCCAAGGTAAAGTTCGGCGGTTTCTTTCATCTTGCAAAGAATCATTGACGAAATTTCTTCTGCGATAATTGAAACTTTTACCCTTAAGACGACAATCTTAGAAGATTCTCCATGAATAAATTTTTCAAACATAATGTCTATTCTACTCAAAAGATTCTCGGTGTGAAAAGTGTTAGTGTTAAAAAAACTGCATGGATATGGTCACTTGAAAGAGAGTGTAGTGAAAAGAGTTGATGGACAGCTATACAAGTTTAAAGAAGGTGACTTCGTGGATCTACACTTGAATGATATTGAAGACACGCTGCTTCTTGCTGTTCAACACAAGCTATTCCATCTCAACGACAGTGACATTGTTGACTTTATTATGGCCCTTCGTATGTTCACAAGAAGTCTAATCATCAATAGACGTGTCGAGGATCTACATCTTGGTGTAGAAAGTTGCCAAAAGAAACTTAATATCACCGCACCTCAGAAGACCTTTCCATAAATCGAATTCAAAGAATTTTACACTCCATCTCACAAACTACCAGGAGTAATCTGTGAAGACTTGAACAAACAGAAATGACTAATGCGGGCTGATGAGCTGTACAAGTTCTTAGACGGGACGCTCAAGATTGTTCGCAATGAGCTTCATCACAGAATACTCGATTTTCATCTAGGATACAACAAGGAGATGTCAAGGAGAAAGTGGACGGCTATAGATAAAAGGAGATCAGAGCTTATGGTCGAACTTATCGACAAGCAGATGCGAGAAAGACGGATCATAAGGAATCTTAAGAGATTGGTTGGTGCTAGGGAACTCGAGATGGACTACAGACTGATGACTCATACTGTATGATCATCAGGTCCAATCTCAAAATCTTATCTTGTAAATAATTTGAATATGTAGTATAGATTAATATAATAGCAAGTATACATAGTGTTTGAGTACGAATTTTCTAGAATTTTTCACAAAATTCAAAATTTTCAAATCCACGAAGGTTTTTGGATTGAGAAGATTGAGAAGCAATTATAGCCATTTGATTTTTTTATCTTCACTAATTTATATAAATGGTTTATTATGATGAAAAATGTGGAATGGTAATTGAATCATTTAAGAGCAATTAATGACTAAAGTGCCTAATCTCATTTGTCAAATTCCATTTGACCAGCATTTGCATATGGGCGGTTTTTTTTTATATTAATTGATTGTAATGAATCCTTTATTAATTCCATTTCTAAGCTATTATTTAATGAATGATAGTCTATTTTTGTATAGTCAAATAAAATTATGATTCATATTAACGTGGATAAAATATATAACAAACTAAAAGAACAGATTTGCCTTGAGATGATTCACTCTTCATTTTCGTTTCATATTTTTTTGTTCATCATCCGTTATCAACTTGGTTCTGATCATTGGACAATAGTTTTATTTAGGAAACTATTTAGACTAATGTGCGTGTTTTGTGTTTTTCGTTTAAAAAATCGAGATCGGGAATCATACAACGAAGTGGGCATTTTTGACCATCTAGAATAATGTGTGTGTCTTTCGTAAATTATTTTTAAGATAGTGAATCATAACGAAGTGGGCGCTTTTTTGTTTTTGTATTTTGACTCATATTCTAGGGCAAATGAATCGAAACGAGTTGATTACCGCGCTTCGTTGCGGTGATCGTATTTTTTTATACATTGAAAAAAAAAATGAACAATCGTTACTTAAGCAATCCGTTGTGAGGGAGACGGGTATTCTTGTAATTTTTTAAATTGTAAAAAAAAATTAAAGATCGTTACTAACAACGTTAGTGAGAGGAGACGGGGTAATTTTGTAATTTTTTTAAAAGTGAGGGTATGTTTGTAATTTGCCACATAGTATGCGGGGTGTTTTTGTAAAATTCACCATGGGCCGAAAAATGGGCCGGGCCCCTATCAAAATTGGGGTCCGGGATCGGTTAATGAGCCGGTTGGGCGGGACCGGTTAATGGGCGGTTATGGGCCGGGTTATGGGGCACCCGACCGGGTGGTGGGTTCGGGTACCCCGGTGGGCATTCAAGATTCTGGATGATTTGTATTCTATTTATAATAGGGCTATTAAACTTATTATAATCTTGATAGTGAATCATAAATCACTATGTTTGGACTCAACATCTATAATACTAAAAGATTGAGCCCCTAAATTTATTGAATTTGTATCTTTAAATGTTTTCAACTCATAATCGACCTCCTTCATTCCTCACATAATACAAACCGGTCCTCATCAACCTTCATTCATTATTACATAATAACACATTTGGAGTTATGGTCACATAATACAAACCAGCCATCATTATTACATAAAAACAGTTCTGCAGTTATAGGGATCGAGGGGGGGGGGGCCGGGGAATGTTGATGAAACCCTCAGGTGCCTCACTTGCAGCCTTTAAAGAAGGTTAGCCCAGCCTTGGATGAATCTATAAAAAGCATGACCTACCTGTTTAGCTTCCAGAGATCATAAACAAGACATCGCACAACGTAGCAAGATAAGTGAAGAGAAAGAAAGACATGTCGATTCAATTGAGGCAGCTAGACAGTCAAATTAGGCTTCAAGATACCAACGTTGTCTGGCTCTTCCCAGCCAAAGCCTCTTTTATTCTTGGACCAGTTGGAGGTGGATGGTACTGGCACTATTGTTGTAATGATCGGAAGGGTCCGGGATGTGAATGCCGTAACCGGACGCTATTTGAGCACGGAATTTTTTGTTTCTGACTCAAAGGTAAGGTTTAGAAATTATACGCTCTTTCTTGATGGTTTTTCGCTGACGCTAAATTTTGTGGGTAAAATATGTCCACTACACGTGCTATCAAGGCGTTAGCAACATAAATTTCCTGAGATTGAAAGTAGGAGGTTCTATTCATAACAAACTTTGTGGTTCTCCCTAATAAAGATGAGTTTAAGATCTTTAGGCATGATATGTTCATGATTGAGTTTTATGGGGAAACTACAGCGTGAAAGGTTTCTGCCGACCCTCACGGTTTCTGTAGATATCTTTTTCGGTTTATAGAATTTGATCAGGTGAAACCTGCCAACAACAAGTATTTAATTGGTAATCAGTTGTTTCATTAGTTAGCCTAACTATTTAGCCCATTTTTTATTGGCCGGTTATACTTACAAACACCATTAAAGCCCTGCAAGATTATAGCTGGGTAAGTAACTAATGTTGTAGAGGTCAAGTTCACGAAGATGGATCCAAGACACTTGGAGTTTTTACCTGGAAACTTGAGGTTAGTATTGTTTACCTACATACACCTCATTTATTCTATAAAGCTAGGATGGTAGATTGTTATCTTATGAAACAGGGGCCAGTCACTCAGGGTAACCTTATAGGGTGAGCTTGGTGATGTTTTGGTCGAGAAGAAGACGAAGCACGCAGGAGTTTATGCCATGGTCTTAACCGGAATGTCTGGAAAGGAGTACAACAGTAAGGACGCTTAATATTGATTGTAACCAACATTTTTTACTACTCTGCGATCCGTGCCTAGATAATACCTTGCAGATAAATCGTTCTATAAGCACTTCCTCAACGGTCTGTTTTATGATGATGATGATAATCTGTGTCTTGTTAAAGGAATTAAGGAGCAGAGACAGGTTAACCATTGCATATCAGTTTTTTTGGTTTATTGAAATTAACAAAAACCTTTCCAATTTGCCCATCACGTGACTATCAGCCGTGCTGCGCCAGCATGGGCCCCGTTGCCAATCGATTTGTTCCAGCCTAGTAGAGATGGGGACGTGGAATTTTGATGATCCTGGGCGGCTGCAACGCCCCAAAAAACATATTGTTGGTTATTCTTGTGTATGGCAAAACATGTTATGTTAACTTCAGACCCGGTTACTTACCTAGCCTTTGTATTTGCAAACCGCAACCTTTCATGGTATGTCATTGATTAAGAACTTCAGGTACTAAAAAGGGTGGATGGAATCTACCCGTCATTGTGGTATGAAAAGTGTAGGAAAGGTGCTACGCGAAAACTTAGGAAATGGGTGTGTGAGGCGTGTAACAAGGCTATTGACTATCATGTTTTTAGGTAATGTTGCTTATATTAGTTACAAGGACTGAATTAAAATGCAATCTATGTTGTTCTTTACCTTTACACACGACCTTCTCTGTGCAGGTACAGGCTTGGGAAAAAAATAGTCGTGGTTGTTGATGAACCGTGCGTACTGTTGTTTGTGATGTTTACTACGACACAGCAATGGAAAACTACTTAAGTACTCAGTTGAATCACTCATGGGAACGGAGGATGAGTATTCAGATGCAGATAATGAGTTAAACTTGCCCGTAGCTATCAGGAATCTCATTGGAACAAAGCACGTCCTGGAAATCAAATCCCATACCTACTATGAATATGGTTCCTTTGAGAGTTTTAACGATTGGAAGATAAATCCAAACCCGTCAGCTGAAGATGGTGCGTTCTCTAGCACGCCAGCAGTGACTGCTAATGATGTTGAGCTGTCGATTGGAAATAAGTACTATCCCACCCCCCCCCCCCCCCACAGCACCGCCAACTGTCTGCACTCCTGAAGCCTAATGAGGAAAAGAAACAAAAGGGGTTAGTACATCGTTGCTGACAATCTGATAAAAAAATGTCTGATTTGGCACGAGGTTTTTTCTCAATAATAACTAATAAATTTATGGCTGAGCTATTGTTTTAGGGCATGACTGGAGGATTGGATTGTAGACGAAGTGAGTGGTCGCGAAAAAATACAGGAAAATCCTACGTTGATGTTTGTGTGGATAACAAAAAAGAAAAGAAAGAGGTCAAGCTTTCCTAGAGCAACACTTCATAGTTAGTTTATATTGACCCATGTATTAACTGTGTTTAATTTTTTTAAACTGGCTTGCTTATAGATACATTCATGATGACTCGGAATCAGCATAGAATGCCAGGCTTCAATCGGACTCTCACGCTATCAAAGCTTCATCAGACGTGTATACCATTAAACTAATGTTTAGGGAAAAACTCAATAAATTTGCACCTTAATTGTGGCCGGGTTCCTTTGATCCTTTGTATCAGACATTTGCAAACATCTTTGGTTTTCCTTGATACGATATGTTATGTTTGTTTCAATTAATCCTATGTTTTGCAAACATTGTTTGTTTTCCTTTTGAACTAATATTGTTTGTTTCAAATAATCTCATGCTATTGGACTTTATTGCGGTTTTAAATAGGACTAGAGGGGGGTCCGTTCACATTATGATTTTATGTGAAACCCCAACGTCTTCATCAGGCGCGCATTCCTTTAACTAATGTTTAGGGAAAAACAATAAATTTGCACCATAATGTGACAGGGAACCTTTGATCCTTTATATCAGACATTTTGCAACATACCTTGGGTTTCCCTTTGAACTAATGTTTGTTCGTTTCAAATAATCCCATGTTTTGCAACATATGTTTGTTACCGTTGAATTGCTGTTTGTTTGTTTCAAATAATCCCATGCCTATTGGACTTTATTTCGGTTAGAAAGGACTATAGGTCTGGTCACATCTATGATCTTTATGGCATACTGTATTAACTACGTTTCTCCTTTTATAGGTTTGTTGTTTTTCATGAACACACTGCTGCGCTATAGACCAACTCTGAATTCAGTTTGGATGGGCTCACATACACAAACAACCTAAAGATAATCCAGGCAGAAAGGGACTAGTATTATAAAATAGTTAGGAGAAGGACCAGTATATAGCGGATGCAGATGTCCACTGCATATATTCTTAAGGCATTGTAAACCAAGTGTTTCAAGTAAGATATAGGCTCATGTTTAGTTATACGTATCAATTAAAATTATATTTCATTCAAAACCTGAGTTAAAGGCATGTGTTATGACTTAACACAATTGGGATAAAAACAAAATCACATGCAGTCTGGGATAAGATCAGCGGTTCCACATCTATGAAACATACAATATCTGTAAATTATTTAAACAAAACATCGCCTTTATGTGACTTAGACCGATCCAATTCCTATTTACAACAAAAAACGCATCGGAGTCTAACGTATACGTACCTTGAATGCATGTTGAAAGATAATCTGCGCAAAAACGGCTAAACTCAAAACGTACGTAGTCCATGTTTTACACCTGGACTTCGCGCCGCATCCAGGTGTTCACAGGAGACTATGCAGAAAATTGAAACATAATGTCATATATTTGGCCAAACATTAACGCGACGGACAAAAAACACATGAAGGGTTACTCGACTGGGACATTGTTGTGATGACTCAACAGACTCTCAAGTAATGAGACTGAGGTGCAATCAGATCATGTTTAGTCTGCATCATCCTCCTAAAAGGATTTTAACTTACACAAAACATCATAAATTTATCATTTATTATTATGACACTAAATATCATTTAGTGCAAAGTATTTCCAAGGTTGTCTTTTTCAATGTCTTTACTCTATAACTTCTATATTCCTACAATCATAGTTCTATCGTGATAAACAGAAAAACTGAATTACACAATCCATGTGCAGTTATGAATACAAGTATGGTTGATTGATTAATCATGTTCATACCATCCAATCATAAACGTTGGTTATACTCATTCGGATGTTGTGTTCCAGGGCTCACATACAAACCAGAGAATTACTCCATCTTTTAGAGGCTTGCTGCATAATTCTGTCAAACATTCAGCAGATACAATTAATCCTGGCCAGGTGGAAGAGTACACAGTGCTATGAATAACGATATGCTTGAGTTGAGTAACTGTACATACCATCAACTCATAAACGTGGTTATACTCATTTATGTGTTTCTGTTCCAGTCTCACATAACAACCAGAGAATTACCCTATTTTTGCTAGACTTGCTACCAAATCCTGTAAGAATTCATGCAAATACAATTATCGGCCAAGATGAAAGAATATAACTCGCGCTCACACTCGCGAACACATGTATGCTTGAATTGGTATGTTGTACATACTATCAAATCATAAACGTGGTTATATTCATTTTTGTGCTTATGTCCCAGCCTTACGCCACAACCAGAGAATGAACCCATCTTTCACAGACATCCTGCAAAATTCTGTAAGGATTGATGTAAATACAATTATTAGAAAAGATGGACGAGTACAGAGTAATTGTGGACTTAGATTAATAGAAACAACATCAGATTATTCAGGTATATACTCACGACCACACATTGTTTTCGTGTATAAATAACACACCCGGGAATGCATAAGAACTAAGATAAACGATCGTTAAAATATACGTTGTAGGATAGAAACCATTGTCGTTTCTGATATTCTCGACTCAATTCTGCTGATATAAGTCGGGCCCTTTTAACTTCAAGTATGCATCGACCGCCTGCCAAGGGGTCAGACGGTATTCGTAGTACCCAATTTAAAGTTTGGGAAAGCTAAATTTACTGTTAGCAGTTTTGGCCCATTTTGCAAAGGTTTTCTTTAAAAGCTACTATACTTAAACTTCATTGCTATGATTGTTATTTTAGGCCCAACACATTTGCGCAAAGCTAAAAAGGAACCAAGAAAGTGGCATTCATCTCTGCAGGTAACTTTGCATACTACACACATCCTTAGCCCGTAAGCCTGTATAACGCAAATTTACTTCTACAAATTATTCCCTAGCTGTGACCTTCCTTGGACAACCACAATGTTTATTTTCCAAGGTTTAGCAGTCACATACCCATTATTTGGTCCTCAACCAACCAATGCCGCGTAACTGATGATGCTACAATGTGGTACGAGAAAGAGAAGAAAAGTCAAAAGGTTATGAATCCAACTTCTCGCTTGTTGTAAAGAGGCAAAGGCTGCTCCCTCGTTTCCATGGACAACACCTCACGTTTTTTAAACCATCTGCTCAGCCATGATTCTACCTTCAACGGCCAAAATTCAAAAACCGGATTATAGTCTACAATTAGCAATGTTCTGCTCACGCGTTTGGAGCTAAAAAATAGATCATTCTTATTAAATACAGGGACGGGCACCATACACATTTAGGATTAAACTGACAAAAAACTACCATGGATGGATCTTACTTTTCTAAAGACAGGCATGCCCAGAGATTTGCCCAGCTATAATTTTTTTGACACTCAGAATGAGGCAGAAATCGACATCCGCTTTTATTGATTAAGGAAAAAGTTAAGGACTAGATGAACAGATTGTTGGAGATTTATGCAGCATGTTGGATCGGTATAGTTCATTATCCCAGGCTTTCCGTTATGGCAGGGATTGGTGCAACAACACACAGTTCGGCAGACTTCCGTCTGCGACTACATATCGAACGGAAAACAACCCGACAGTACAATGCCCCTAACCGTGTCTGAAGTTGCAGCTATTATCATAAATGATTTCGGAGATGCACATCCTACACGAGACATTGTGGTAGACAGAAAAGATACTAGACCACAACGCGTCTCAGAGTTACATCCTTCATACATGGCGCTCCAGTATCCTTTGTTATTTTCGTATGGGGAAGAGGTTTCTATGAGAAGATACTCTATCATGAAAACACAAGAACCCGCAAAACAAAACGAGGATATGTTACAATGAAAGAATACTACAGTCACATAATTCACCAACGACCCGGACCGGGTGGTACTTTATTAAAGGGAGGGCGTCTATTCCAGCAAGATTTGGTGGATGATACACCGAGTGAAGAAACAACGGATCAAATGGATAAGGAATAATCAAGATATGTTGGGCATTGATTTGTACCATAATCTGTGTGATGCTTTGTCACCGAGGGGACACAAGTGATTTAGGACCTTGGTAAAAGAATTGTTTCTGCTCAAGGACCTTTACGGGAAGCCTAAGGTATATGATGCACAACTATCAGGATGCAATGGCTCTATGTCAGGCATACGAGAATCTAGATTTGTTCATCACATTCACTTCCAACCCGAAGTGGCCAGAGATCTTAGAGATGTTGGCTTATTTCCCAGGCTAGAAGCCACATGATAGGCCAGAAATAAGGACACATGTTTTTAAAAGAAAACTCACTAAAATCCTAGATGATCTGACCAAAAAAATATGTTTGGTGAATCTCGCGCAGGTAATATGCCTAGGGCTGTAAACGAACCGGACGTTCAGTGAACATTTCGTGAACCGTGCGGTAAGATGTTCGATTATGTGCGCTTATTTATTAAATGGACGAACGTGAACAAGATTTTCTGTCCGTCTAGTTAAATGAACGAACATAAACACACGCTTCGTCCGTTTTTAGCGTTCGTGACGTTCGATTATTTCGTTTTATTCGATTTTCGCGCTCGTCCGATTACGTTCGTTTATTTCGCTCGTTTACGCTCGATTATTTTGTTCGTTTATGCTCGATTATATCATTTGATTAACATATCAAATATTGCAATTTTTTGTTAACTTGTATATATCGTTTATGCTCGATTATATCGTTTATGTTCGTTTATCGTCGTTTACGTTCATTTTTGTCTGTTTTATGTTCGTTTAAACTCATTATGGAACAACATAAACGAACATGAACAAGTTCAAATATAAATTGTACGAACATGCAACAAAATATTTTCGTCCGAGGACGACGTCCGTGTCGTTAATTTGACCCGGCTCTAAATTAAATGGAGACGGACACGTAACACCACCTCCGTCCGTTGACATTTGTTCGTCCCCGGTTAGCTATACAGCCCTAAATATGCCTATCTGTACCCTATCTAACATCATCTTATCTGTAATACTTTAACAGGTAGAACTAATACGTTTGTTACGTGCATGTCACAGTTGTATATGTCATAGAATTTCAAAAGCGCGACCTGCGACACGCCCATATCCTACTATGGTTAGAAGAGCACTGCAAATGCAAGACACCCAACGACATAGATGATATAATTTTAGTCGAGATGCCCTCTCCAACAGATGATCCTGATGGATATAAAGTGGGCCATGCGGGAAGAATGCAAGAAATGCAACATGTACAAATGATGGGAAATGTTCAAAAAAATTCCCAATCCTTTTTTGGGTGAAACATTCTTGGATGAAGACAGATACCCTCATTATCGCCGAAGGGATAATAAGGTGACATTTAAGAAAGGGAAATTCATATACGACAACAAACATGTGGTGCCTCACAATTGTTATCTGCTACTTAAATACAAGGCACATATCAACGTAGATTGGTGCAACAGATCAAAGGCTATCAAATACTTATTTAAATATTTGAAATAAGGTCCAGACAGAGCCAAAATTGTTATCAAAGAAAATGTAAAAAATGGAACTACTTTGGGAACCGAAAATGTTTTGGAAGTAGACGAGATCAAAAACTATCTGAACTGTCAATTTTTAGCCTTATAGTGAGGCAGTGTAGGTTGGCTTTCTTAGTTTTGAATCAGAATACTCATACCCATCAATCATGCAGCTTAGCTTCTACTTGCCTAATCAAAATGCAATAACATTGCGGGATTTAGAAATTGCCCGCTCTTCTACAAAGGGAAGGCATCGACGTTACAATGTTCACTGATTGGTTTGAACTGAACAAACGTGACCCAGCAGCGAGACCCTCACCTATGCTGATTATTCCTACATTTGCTTTGGCATGAAAAAGCAAACAGTTGGAAAAAGGCAACAGCGAAATGCTATAGGCTGATTGTTTATTCAAGCCGGCTTTCGAGGAACGTTACTATCTTAGATGCTGAGAATTTTGACAGAGGAGTTAAAGGATTTTGAAAGAATAATGCGATCAACAAAAGAACTATGTGCCAACATTTAAAAGAAACCTGTTTTGCATATGGCCTACTGAACGACGACAAGGAATGGTCACACGCTATTGCAGAAGCAAGCCTTTGGGCATTAGGCCCGCAACTGCTGGACATATTTGTAACAATGTTGTTGTTCTGCGATGTCAGCAGACAACTCAAGCTTTGGGAAGAAACTTGCAAAACTCTTTTCTGAGGATATCTAGGAAAAAAACGTAAGAAGCTCTTTAACTATCCAAATTTATAGATGAAGTTTCGAACAGTATCTGAATATTGCCTGGGAACTCAAAGATTTGTTACATAAAATGGTACGATCGCTGATCAGACTTCACGGAATTACCCAACCTGGACTAAGCTTACTTACAAACATGGACATCAACTGAAAAGAGAGGCATTGGATTTTGATATCAGAAAAAGCAAGGCTGAGCATCAACACCTTCATTCATTGTTAAATCCCGAACAACGAGTCATCTATGAAGATGTGGTTCAATTTGTTCATAATAAAAAGGGCAACTTCTACTTTGTTTATGGACCAGGGGGTACCGGGAAGACTTTTTTATACAAAACTATAATCTCAAGATTAAGATCAGACCAAATGATTATACTCGCGGTTGCATCTTTAGGTAAACTATGTTGGGAAACATTACTAATTTATTCAATACTTAAACAATACATCTGTACATTCATACATATTTGAAACTACGTGCCGACCTCTCATTCTGTTTTGATAACTATAGGGATTGCATCCTTGCTACTCCCGGCGGGCCGGACTGCTCACAACAGATTTGTTATTCCACTAGAACTAATGGAGAATAACACTTGCGGCATAAAGCAGAACACCCAGCTAGCAGAACTTATGCAAGAGGTATAACTAATTATTTGGGATGAATCCCCGGATGACCCAAAGATATGCTTTTGAACCTTGGACACAACGTTATAAGAGATATTTTGGGCTTTTAAGGATTTAGAAAAATAGCGCCAATTCTTTAGGGGCATGTCGTTGTTGCGGGAGGTGAACTTTAGGACATTACTACCAGTCATCCCACAAGCAAAAAGGCCAGAGGTAGTCCAAGCTGGCATAAACAGGTTTGAGTTGTGGAGACACTGCAAGGTTTTTACACTTATGCGTAGCATGAGGGTCAATGAATATTCGGCGGACGAGGGGGATTAATACAGCAAAACAAGAATTCAACCCCAGGGGTGTTTGCTCGTGGGTTTGTTGATGGCACTTTACGAACAAAGATCTGAAAGAATAGGAAGGATGAGCCAACATGGGATTGACATTCAGAAAACGTTCCTGGTAAAACGTCGGATTGTCAAATTCAGAAATTGTCGAGGAAAACATATCCTGATTTAACTTCAAGGTACACTAACGAAAGATACTATAACGGAAAGGGCAATTCTAACGCCACATAATGACGATGCCGACGCAATCAACGAATTTCATGTTCAAGCAGTTACACGCGTGAGTCTCTACCCCTCGTTGACCTACAATTGTTGCAGACGACTCGGTCTGTATCAGCATCGAGGATTAATATAGATCAGCACCAACTATACCCGGTCGAGTTCTTAAATTCCTTAAAATTTTCCCGGTATATTGACCACATGAATTGCACCTAAAAAGGAACTACCCATTATGCTTTTGCGGAATCTCAATCCAAGCCCAGGATTATCCAATGGAACAAGATTGATCATCACTGATGTGGCTCAGTTTGTTATTCATGCAAAAATCCTAATTGGCTCACGTATTGGCGACGAGGTAGTCATACACAGAATCATACTCACATCACCCCAATCAAAATGGCCTTTCGTGTCAAAAAATGGAGGACAACTCGGTGTGAAAACCATGCTATGCAATGACCATTAACAAAAGCCAAGGTTAGTCACTTAACTATGTGGGCATGTATTTACCAAACCCAGTGTTTAGCCATGGTTAACTTTACGTCGCACTATCACGAGTAACAAGTCCAACGAGCCTAAAAATCCTAATGACATAAGACGCAGACAAGGAACTCAATAACTGCACCCGAAACATTGTTTTCAAGGAGACTTTCAACAACCTATCTTAACAAACAATGTACGCTTTGCATTGCCCTTTCAGAATCCTAAATTTCAATTTTCCTTATATAAATACTAAAGGCATACATGATTTGCGCGCATCACTCACACATTAAATGTTCTATAAAATTCAGGGATTATGCTTTTCGTTGCTCTCTCAACAACCAAAACATGAAACCAAGTTGTCTTCCTTGTGCTGCTACTACTACACACCATGGTTTTTTCAACACGGAGATCACACGTCAAAAGCGCTGGAACATCTATTTCCCCTTCTAATACAAAGTATTTTTGGCCTCCAATAAGCTGCACAAAAACAATTGCAACACAACTATGAATCCTGTATATTGTTTACGTGTCTTATAAGGTTCTTAATTTGGTTATAAAAATTAAGAATTAAAACGAAATCACAAACAAAACGGATGCAAGGTAAAAGATAAGACCAAGGATAGCAGGGTTTAATAGTAACCATCATTCTAAAGGACAAAGGATAAACACACCTGTTCGAAAAATCACACCGCTTATTATTGGCCCAGGTTTAACAAACCAGTAAAATGAAAGAGGGAAATGATAAAATAGAGAGGTGTTGGTTTTAAGAAATTGTAAAGCCTTTGACTTTTACTATTTCTAAAAAATACCCTTTAATTTAAAATTTGTATCTTTCTATGCAAAAGAGCATTGCAACCTCACATAACAACATTCCGAGCCTAACTTAACATCAAAATAGTTCATAACATTATCTCTACATCTAAACATCTAATGAACGACACCCGCTAAAGAACCAAACCACTAAGACCCCTACGCACTTATAGCCTGCTACATGCATCTTTAAGCAAGAGCCTGTATTTGCATACACTAAACTTTATCAACATAAAGAACATATGTCCAACTCTTACACAGCAAGAACTACAATGTTCAAGAACCTAAAACTGCCGTACACCAGCTAACACGACAAAGAGTCTGCAAAAAGGCGAGTCGAGCATGCACTGACGAGGAAAAACTGAAAACCAAAAAAAATCGTCTCAAACAAAACATGAACTAGCAAAAAGAAAACAACAACATTATATAGGCAACACCAGCTTCAAAATTCTGTCCGTTGTAAAACATTACATCATGATTGCAAATATTAACATTATAGATCTTAAATGCATTAACACTGGTTATTAAAAAAAACTAAAACATTAAACAAAGAACATATTCCTGAAACTGGATCCAAAGCAAGAAGCAAAAAGCCTATATACTTTCCTCCATATCAGCATGTATCCAAGCCTTGATGAGGTATACAACACGAGTACACCAAGAGGTTGTTCCAACACTGCAAGCTGACAACATCTCCGAGCAAACGATCCTCGCTGGGGCCCTCCAAAGCCCTCAAAGCATCTCCTCGTTGCCCCAACGCCTTCAGCTCTGCTATAAGCCTGCGATGCTGACTCAAAGTCACTCTAAGCTCAAAGCAAAAATCATGACTTACCATGAAAAAAGGATTGCTCTTCTGTAAGTGCACGAGTAAACCACAACTTCATCTTATCCTACAATCGGAAGGAATTGGCATCTTCCGTTAACTTATCCAACATTATAAATGCAAATATGGGAAAATACGCTACTCAACGACGCTGCAAACAAGTATGATGTGAAAAGCTACCAAACGGCTAAGGCATAAATAGCCTGGGTAACTAACAGTTACTCTTGCAACTAGAAGATAATAAGCCATATAATCATTATTGCCTCCACACATACTTAATACCTGACAAAGTAGCATATAAATGCCATTAAACCAGGATACCAACGATCTTCTAACTCCTTTGGCCTTTCCGTACCTAAAGTAGAAGGAGAAACATATATAACGACAAGAAAACAACTACCCTCGGTACTATAGGCCGCACCCGAGTTGCCTGGATCAAAGAACCTGCAACATGCATAATGAAATAACAGATGTAGCCAACAGACATTCAGACATACGCTAAGTCATTCACTACCAATTATGTATGCCGCATAAGAACTACGCAAATACTGCAAACTGACTCATAGCGTACGCAAAGAACACCAATACCTACTTGCTAACTGATGTACCGTTAAGTACCTCCTGGTGTGGAAGACAGACAAAAAATTCAAATCTACCAAATCACGTACAAAATTCCAAGTTCAAATACTACATCCTACAATATCCATCATAGCTGCAAGGCTAATTGCAACCAATTGTACCACAACACAAAATACAAACTCATTGATTTCGACTGAAAGAGCTGAACAATCCGCAAACACTAATCATCGTAACTAATTAGAACAGTAACATGTCAGTTGATGTGATAGTCTAACAACAATAACAGACAGGCTCTTAATAAAAATCCAACCCGGCTTCACCCTCATGATCTGCACTATGAATATAGCCCTATCATTCAAAGAACCTAGAAACTACATACCAATTATTTATAGTGCATCAGACCTCACAAATACTACGACCTGACTCATAATGAAAGCAACTAACACCAACAACTACTTACTAATATTGATTGTAACGTTTGTGCACACCTGTGCGGAAAACAGGAAAACATTCAAATGTATCAAACCCATACAAAAAACCCAGGTTAAAATTTTACATACTTATAATATACAATCGAAAATGTAGCAAGGGTAAATGGCAGTTATACTCCACGGCACAAATAACGAACTTCTATTTTGAACCTAAAAGACCTTATCAATCTGCAAACGCTCTTATCTTAACTAAGTTACCACAAAAACAACAATGTCGGTTGATGTGTGATAACCTAACAACAATAACGGACGGACACTTAACCAAAGTCCTACCCGGTTCCAACCCCATGATCTGCACTATGAATAGAGCCCTATCATTAAAAGAACATGGAAGCTACAATCGTACATCACTATCACACATTTTACACCAAACTTATAACATAATACCAACCCCCAGTCATCCAGCACAACATGTCAAAAACTAACTAAATATCAGTGACGCTACTCTCATTACCTCAAAGCTAAAGGAAATATCTAATATCACAAACTCTTGACCGCACACCCAAAACATGTCAATAAATCCACACATCCAATCGCCAACCAAAACATAAATAATATCCAAAAACATAAACAAAACACCGGCAACAAAATTAAAACAACATGACATTTAAGAATCACTTTTAAAAACCACATAAACTTTTATTCATTTGGATAGCCAGCAAAATACCCATACACCTTCCACCGTTAACATAGACATCAACCATAAAAACAAACTAGATATTCAAAAGACTAATTAAACATAAAAGATGACACTAAAACAGGAAAGACCATCCCTTTCATTAACCAGCATTCCTTCACCTATTCATCGCCTGGACTTGTGCCTCCTTAGTCTTGATTTCCTGCTCAGCTTGAGCGATGAGTGCATTCAACCCCTGAAGCTTAGTGTTTGCACCTTCCCTATCATCCTTAAGATCCATCAAAGTATCAAAAAGCTCGCCCTGATCTTCAAGAGCTTCCATCTCAGCAATTAAGGCATTCAACTGCCCAACCAAGTTCCTAGTCGTGTTGGCTTCTTCACACATTCGGTTTATAAAACCACGGCTCTCAGCAATTTGCTAAGACTTGAAGAAACTTATGTAACCATCCACATACGTCTCTCTACTAAACTCAATGAGGTCATCGATAACACGCCTAGCGATTTGGTTTGCTCCTCCGGGTGATGCCATTGATGATCAAAGTGAGTGAATAGACTATTTTGAAGATATATGAAAAGTTGTTAAATAAAAGTTATAGAGATGATGATCAAAGCAATTGCAAGTGTTGATATATATAGGGAAGATGTGTGGTGTAGAATAGGGAAGTGAACCGTGTGGTGGAGAAAGGTCCAGTAAACCATCATGACGTTTAAATTTCCGCCGGCGTAACTGTAATGCATAAATACAACCATCAAATCTTAGAAACAGGGGAGACTAAGTAGGAAACTAGAGCACAAAAGTTTAAAAAACACACCAACTGAATCCTCCATATTTGAAACTGGAACAAACTAAGCCCAATACTTTTACATTTTAAGAATAGAACCCCCTCAGCTCAACCATGGCTTTCGTTAACGACCTACAGACCTAATGGGTAGTTTTGCGCAAACGACCGTTACAACGAGACATTTGCAATGAACATTCTCTAAATGGAACTTAGAGTGGACCGTCAAAAAATACATTAGGTGGTTTTAATAAAAAAGGGTTGAAAATTTACCAATTACAGTTAACAAATTCACAACGGTCAAATTAACGTGCCCAACTTAGCTACCGCAAACCTTAAAATTATATGGATAATAACCCATCAAACAAACGAATCAACAACTATGCAAGCGACCATTATACGCACTCCATGCGGAAAAAAAATTGTGTGCAACGCACGGGTCTGCATGCCTTGTATATTAAAAGATTGAGTCTCTAAATTTATTATGAAGTATTAGAGGTTTATAATTCTGGATGTGAAAATTGTACAATTGTTTAACTTAATGTGGATGCATGTATTAAAGTTTAGGAACCCACATGAACCGGATGAAGAAGATCAAGTGTCCATGCGGTAATGAAGAATATGAATATCAGGTGTTCCTGCAGTTTTAGGTATACAAACCATCAACATTTATTCTGGAGTCTTAAAGAGTATTGTCTTTTGTAAAACTCAAGATGGCTTCCAATCTTTCAAACTGATTTATGTGGAAAGCTTTTACTAATTACACATTTATTTATAGCTATTTTTTGTAGATTACATACAATCTTAAGCCGAGTAAAATAAGGTTTATTTATCATGGTTTTCATTTGCAGCAGGCAGTGTTATGGAAGAGCAAATAGTAAAGCCACTCATAATGGATTTTAATGATGGAAGGTCCAAAGGTATGCTATTTTTACTGAAAGAGCTAATCAACACATTCATATGTCTTTGAGTAATTTTAGATCTTGATGGTTTGATAAATGATATTTTGCACAAGCATTAAATAAATTTTTGGATGATGGTTATAAAGGTCTGAGTTTTAAGTTTATACAATTAAAGATGTTGATAAAGTTTGGTGCTTTTTAACGGTTTTGTTATTTTTGAATTGATTCATAATTATTCCTCGAATTTGTGTTTGCTACTCATATGTAATGAGTAAGTTGTTAAAGTTATAATCTTTTACGATGTTTTAAGTGAGTTTAGTTGATAAAGATTTGTGCTTTTTTACAAATGTGATAATGCTTTACGTTATTATAAATGTTGATAAGGATTGATTCTTTTTATGAACTTATCAGCTTCTTCAAATCTTTATCTTAATATTTATGTAATCTTTATAAGAAAAATATGGGATACTTAAGAATAAGCAAAAAACATAAGTCTTTAATTAACCATGTTGAGTGCTCAACTTTACTTTACAAGTTGCGAGTATTATCCTATTTGGTTAATGCAAGAATCCGTAGTCAAAAGGGTGTTTGATACACTTGCAAATTCTTTTTCATGTTTGTTATGCCTATTGCAGCTTATGTCTATTGATATTACTTAGCAATTGAATTCAATCATAATGTGAAATGATCAAGAACACATATTCCAGACCGTAATTAATGTGTTGCTGATACAGCTTATGGTTAATAAAGTTTTCTTTATTGCTTTTGTCAATATTACCTCAGTATTATCACAAATATTTAATTTTAAAGTGAAATTTTGAAAAAAATGAACATGGATTAGCACATTCTGTATTATTTTGATGTATGCATTTATCTTTGTTCATTGCAGATTTATCTTTAACACAACTTTGAAACTTCATGGTGGTCCATCCATAATGTTTTCCCACTAACTAGGTAACAATATTTTCGGTACTAACTCTATACATGAACTGGGTACATAACTCTTGGTTAAGTAGCATGTTATTTTGCGGGTCTTTTTCTACTGCATGTGACGCAGTCGGAAAAAAAGTATGAAATATGTCACGGTCACATATCGTAAGTTGTGACCTGTTAGTCAATCCACTAATTACATCTTGAAAAATTTAGGTTTGCGCATAAGTAAATAGCTAAAATAAACCTGACATTTATGCAGTCTCAAACACCCCCTTAACTATTTGCAGCGTGCTATGGGAACATGGTAAATGCATTGTAGATTAAAAACTTCTAATGGATTTCTTACATGTTAAAAACTTCACACAGATAACAGTGGCACCAGATTCAGCCAATGTCGACACTAATTACGGGACATAAAGAGGGTGCCAAACGTATTTGATTTTTGATTAAAGGCATGCTCTTTACTGAAAAGCATGTGGAAGTTGTCCTCTAAAGGTTACATACTACGACCTTTAAATAAAGATACTAAATCAGTTTCATGAACTGGTCTTAGAGGAGATCTTGAGGTACTTCATTTGATTAACACTACATGCGGAATATAAAGTATTACATATAGGAATATATTTTTCCCATTTGATTACAAAATACGTGGAGGTTAATTTGGCAGTTCTTACTGTATCCTTACATTTAGCTGCGCAGTGTCTCAAACCGGCTTATTGCATTGTACTTTATGATTGGTAAGTCTAAAGTTTAGAAGATTGGATATGTAATACAAATACGTTTTCCTTTACTGCTTTGGAAGTTGAACATAGTTGGTTGTATGGATGGTCCGTTCAGGTAACATTTAGTACACGTAGGGTCAGGTTTGCCAAAATCTCAATAACTTCTTATGAAATTTATAATGATGATTAAGAAATTTAGGATGTGTTGTGCGTTTGAAATTCGGATGACTTTCGACACATGTGACTCCTTTCCTTTTTAGTTAAATCTTTTAGCTTATCATTTTGACCTCTTAAATATTAAATATATGCCAAATCAACCCATATGTCAAAACTACAACACCTACTACTGTGTTATATTGAATTCGTAAAAATTAACATAAATATATTGGATATTTGATTTACTATCGCGGGACCGGAATAAAGGAAATTGTTAACTGATTAATAGATGTAATGGAGTAAAGTAAGCGGACTGAAATTTTTAGAATTTGTCCAGGTGTTGCAAATAGCAGTGGTGCTTATAAGACATTATACATCCTTTGTTCTAAACAAGAGTCTACAATGGACTTTCAGATGTCAAAGAGTTATTGTTACCTTCAAATTTAACAAAGATGATGTAATTTAGGAAGATGAGGCAATGGAGACTATAAAGGGTGAATGCCGGTTGCGTAACGGATCAAATTTGTTCTTGCCAGAAGAGTATTTTTTTATGATTGTTTGTAAGTGGTTCGAGTTGGACTTACTCACCCATACTTTTCTGTTCTTTTTTTCATTTCTAAACAATGAATGCATTTAGCATGATAAGAAATTATTGAAATGGTTACGTAGTTTATCATAAACATATTAATCTGTTCCCATGTGTTCAGGTGGATTGGGCAAGGATGAGATTATTGGCAGTGGTTTCATATTTTCGCCATTCACGTATTTAAACAACCATTTAAAAACAATGTGATCATACTATTGCAGTTGTGGTGGTGCGCCTGACCGTGTCATGCAGCGTCTTGCTGGCGTCTAGAAAAAAACAAACGCTCTGAACACTGCCTCTTACTGCCTCTCTCAATGACTTGAAAAAAACAAACCGTCTTAACGACCCAAATGTCTGACCACGTCTGAATGAGTCAGATTAAGATGTTGTTAAGAGACATTTCTGAAAAAACAAACACCACCTAACTACATACATCCATTACGAGGCACTCCATCTATCCTAAACCCAAAAGAAAATCAATGCCTCCCCATCAACCAAACCACAACCCACTCACATTTTTCTGAGCCTCACATTAAAATCAATGTTATTAAGGACCCTTTTATGGGTTTTTTTGATCATCCGCATCATGCCCTTCACTTTTCTAATGTCTTGATTGTTGGGATTTTATAATCTAGGTAACCATTAGCTTACGAGTACGCAGCGGATGGATCTAGTAATAGCATATGAATTAACACGTAAACAAGAAGTAAATAGAAACACGTACCTCTTAGCCAATTGATCAAGAAAAAGAATAAAGCGACTAACACAATCGCCTCTACGGTTGCTCACACAATCACGTCAACCGAATATGTTAAGGTGTCTAGCCTTTACTTCACAAACAATCACCACTTGTACTTTCTTGGATCAAAACCCTAATCAAACAAACACTTGTGATCTTGAACCAAAAAATCGATTAACCGAATTAGGGTTTATATGAAACCCTAATTAACCGAAAGCCTTTGGACCGAATTTGAGCAACCCGAAACCCTTTTAGGGATTTTTCCTTCGAACCAAATTAACCACGAACACCTTGTGTAAAGAACTTGTAGCGTCAAGCAGGGAAGAACAAGTAAAATCGACTAGAACCTTAAAAGGTTTAGTAGAACTTGGTGAGGACTTAAAACCGAAAACCAAGCAACCCTTTGTGATGGTTTTCCTGTTGTCAAGTTCGGCTGAAAAAGAACAAGGGGAACCGAAAGTTTTGTGAGGGGTTTTTAGTTGTATATGTCGTACATCATGTGATATGGGGTGAGGAGTATTTATACTCATCAATCCCTGGTATGGATAAAGTAGGAGACAAACCCTAGTCCAACTCCAACACATCTCTTTCATATCCTTATCAAAATCGGCTCATATTTCCCTTAGAATATTCCAAACGAGTTTCCTGGAAACTTGAAGTATATACCATCTTTTCTAGCCCATTAAGACATAACAAGTTTGTGTCTTAGTTCGGTTTTAGTCCTTGTGGTTTGCATTGTGAAGTATAAACATATTCTCCGTGTATTAACGTGTGTGCCCCCAATAGGCTCACATATTCGTAATGTAAACGTGCTAGTTCGACTACCATAATCCAACACTTAGTTCCGAAGGTCGAGACACATGGACATGCCAAGAAACGGTATGTTTTATCTATTCATATTTTTTTTACTTGAAACATATGCCATGTAACTATGTAAGAATATCAAGTCCTATTTCATGATGTTTACTTTCAAACACTTGGAACAGTTTTTTTAGTTTTTTACGTATTTACCCTCTGATCTTGGTTCAGCTTGAAGATATACTCGACGGGGGTGAAGATGAAATTGATATATTGTTATTATTAAGGTTCTTGCAAATTCAGGTTACAGAACATGGTGGTGCTGTTTTGCAGGTAAAATTAAAAGAATCGCTTCATTTTTAAGTGATTTAGAGGAAAAACTAAGCTAAGATTCTATATCGTATGCTGTCAATTACATGAGCAATGTAGGCAAATTTTTGTGAATAAATAAGTTGTTGTACGCTTTTTTTTTCGTCTTATAGGATTATTAATCTAGAAGGTGTTACAAATTTGTAATTTGTAATAGTAGAAGCTTGGAATTTTGAAATAAAAAGAAAAAGCATAGGAAAAAGCCCGATGGATTCTGACACATTGACTTTAGGAGTCATGCATGTTATCCTACGTTTGTACTTTCCTTTTGTGTTTGGAATAATATCTCCTATAAATACAATACAGTAAAAAAAAAAAAGGGGGGGGGGGGGGGGCTTAATACGGTGAGGTTCTTCTTAATCGACAAATAAAAGTTCCATGCTCGATGTGGTTTAAGTTTTAACGTATGACTTGTATTTTAATTTATAACTTAAATCATCATTGTTTTGCTATTATCAGACCATAGAATGCATACTTGTGTTAGATATTCTAAACTTCTGTTGTCCTATGCAAGCTTGGGCTTTTTTAAGTGTTTTGATACTTATTTTTACATAACCATTATTATGATTTCTGAGTGTTCGGATCATTCATCTAGCCTGCTTATATGACAACTTTTTTTGGCTCAGAAGCAACATGCTTTCTTAGTGTGTTGGTTGTTTTATTCCTTCATTCGCTTATCTTATTGCTAAAAACACACTTTTTTGTGGTATCAATATAAGCTTTCTTGGTCGTTAGATTGTTCAATTGGTTTGCTTTGTGTACTGATAAATGACCACTTCTTTCATTCATAAAGAAATAAGTTTTTTGATCAACTACTTGCTTCCTAGCTTATTGTTTTATACTCGCATGCGTCTTATTGGTTGTTTTATTCGCTTTATTTTAATGCTGAGAACTCACATTTATCATGCCTTTTCATATAAGCCATAAGCTTTCCGAGTCTTGGATTTTTATTTGGCATAGTAGCTTTATTCCGATGCTGTTTGTGTTTTTGTTTATTATTTATAGATTAGTGATAAGCTTTCATATGTTTGGATCATGTAACTTAATTGGACAAATGGTGTTGCATTAATAAATTAACTTTTGAAAATGTTATTAGATGGAGCAAATTTATAATGGGTCCGTATGTGATCGATTGCCTCCATTATCTTCAAAATATTTGTGGTTCATCTTCCAGAGCCTACAAGCTGAAGAACACAACACCAACGACCTGTTTTTCTGCACCATACACGACGAGATGCCTCATTATAAATGTCGAATCCCTGAGTTGCTCGAAAAACGTGTCAAAGGGTGTTTTTATGGATGGATGATACTTTCAAGTCATCCCATCAACAATAAATGGTCTCTTTGGAACCCATTGACTTCTAAGATCATAAGTCTTCCCACCTTGATTTTGAAAGATGGACAATATAATATGAATCTATCGGGCATTGTTGTTTGTCAGCCCCTCCTGATGATCCAACTTCAATTCTTTTGTTGACAAGAACCAATAAATCTACCTTCGTATTTTTTAGGCTAGATAAGAAAAGAAAGAAGTTTAGGTGGACTGAAATGTCATACGCCAAACAGCTCGAGAGATTAACTTACGATGGTGAATTTTTACATAGCCTAACTTCTTGTAATGGTAAAGTATAGGCCTTAAGTACAGATTCTTGTTTTACTAAATTTGTCATGCATGTTGACATTGTGGTCAAGGATAAAGAAGTTTTGATAAATCTACTGCTATTTAGTGCATGCCCTTTGCCTTCTCCCGGTCGTGGTGGTGAAAACATGATTCATTATTTGAAAGGATCTTCGACAGAACTGTTCTACATCAGAATACATTTTGACGAGAAAATAGTGAGAAGAGAGAAAACACCTGCTCATGTGTATATGTATAAATCAGACATGACTTGTATAGATTGGGAAAAAAGGGAATGCCTCAAAGAGTGGGACGTTACTGATTTCGATTTTGAGGTATACCATGATCTCAAAGACTTGGACATGAGTGTTGAAATATGGAAGAAATGAATGACCTCAAAGAAGCTAACTTTTTTGTGGATCTTGGTCATGATCACTTGGTATCTTATAGCCGTGTGATTGCTGCAGAGTTAGGAGGTTTTATTCACATTCGTGGAGAAATGGGCGATATAATATACTCATACCATGTCAATGATGATACCATCTCCCTGTTACATACACCCTCTCCAATGTTGCCATCAAGCCATGTGTCACTGTGGGAATACAGGTACTGCTTTGATTCATGTTTATTTATCACATATGTTTTATTGTTAGCTTTTTACACAAAATACCTACTTTTTCATTAGGTTTAGAGATGATCATGGAGAAACCAAATGCATTGATTCTAAAGTAGAGATGAAAAACAACGATGAGATATTCTCAAGACCAGTTAAGCATAATGGTGTTGAATCAAATGAATCACACCTCCTCTATATTCCGTTTAATATTTAGGAGACGATTGTTGAGCATTGTGTTGGTGTTGAATACATGAACATTCGTGCTACGTGCAAACAATGTCATTTAGCCGCACCTTTGATACCCCACACCTTTGATAAAATAGACAAGGAAAGGGAGATTGGAAATGTATTCATGTTTGTTTCACCATTTGGTTTCTTTGGTACTGAAACAGAAAACAAGGCTTATCACTTTACAGATCCGATGTTTGGGTGAAAACTACCTAGAAAAATTCCCAGGTATCTAATTGTTGACAACACAATACCTTCATTTATATACCCAAAAATTTGGTTTTTTTTTTTTTTTTTTTTTTTTTTTTTTTGGGTTGGTTTTGCTCGAGCAATAATTGATCACACACATGCTTAGTGTTTCTATTAACCCTTTCACCAATGATCTCGAAGCTTCCCAAAGGCGATATAATCATTTGAAAAGCTTATGTTTTTCAGCGCCACCTACTTCGGTTGATTGTATGGTTGTTGGATTTACATGGGGTTGGGATGCTCACATCCATTTTGTAAATCATGAACCATCTTAGCGTCCTTGACCATGGTCCAACGTCAATCGATTTCTTAACTTTCTATTCCGGGATCTATTATGCCTTGTTTGAAAGGGGAACTTATTGTTTTCAGTAATTTGGGCAAAGAAAACTACTCTTGGAAGGTTGTTGAGGCTGAAGCCCCTAAAAGTTGTTCCGGATCTTCGAAAGAAAACTATTTAACGCAATGTGATCAACATTTGTTACTAGTTAGTGTGGGCGAGCGTGGAAAACATGTTAAGGTATTCAAGATGAATAATGTTAGCCAAAGATGGGCGAAAATCGAAGATGTAGGAAAGCATATGATTTATATTTGTATTGAAGCTAAAATGCCACAAATGGAGAACAAAATCTTCTTTCCGCGGATGCAAACCAAGAGCAGGAAGATGGTGTTTTATTCACTCGACACCTGCAAGTATCACACATTTGATGGCGAAAACATTAAAGAACATTTAGGGGATTTCGTTGGAACTACATTACCTTTCTCCCCTCATGCGTGGATTGAACCAAGTTCGTCCTAGAGACTTCGCATTATGTTTTATAACATTGCGGGACACATCAAAAGTGTTTGCATATTTTTATCTATCTATATCTATACTATTATATAAAACATTTACAATGTGGGTCCCATCAAAAATTAAGATAAAGAGATGTAATCTTGACCATCCATCTTATTTTTAAAAATCACATCATAGAGTGACATGTGCCACTACTTAATTAAAAAATCACTTTTATTTTCAATTTGACATATCTTTTTATCTATTTATTTTTTTATGATTTAATTTCACCGTATTTTTTAAAATTTCGTGATCTTTAATTCAACATCTATTTTGATATATTTTTATAAATTTTTAGTTTTTCACATTTTTAGTGGGTTTATTTTGAATTTTTTAACAACTTTAACTTTAATTTGAATACAAACTTGATTCGTAAAAGATATATACTTTTGAAGACAATGTTTGATGGGTAAGAGAGTGTGTGTCTTTATACAAGCAAGAATGATGTTAATATGATGTTGCGGGAAAGCTACAGAAACCCAAACAAATGAATTCTCTAAGCGGGTAAGGAATTACGGAGCGAGTTGGGTTAACAATTTTTATCACCGCCGCTATGCGCGGGTATCCAACTAGTTCATGTAAATGACTTCTATTGGTTTCAAACTTTAAACTATTTATGAACTTAATTTTCGAATTTAGCAGTTAACTGTTATCACTCGGTGATGCTCTTTTTTATATGGCCGTTTGAAACTGATGAAATATTGTTCTTAAGCTATATAACCAACCACCTGTTTAACCCATCCAACTGAAGAATCATACTCTCTGTACGGCCTTACTCTTTGCATCACCTTTTCTAACTATATTTGTTGTTTTCATACTAAGAGCGGAGGGAGTCGATGCCTCTTAGCCTGGCGCCAAGCCTTGGCGCGAAAAAAGGCCATGGCGCACCACTCCCAGCCTCGCGAAATAGCTCCTCACGCCGTGGCTAACAGCCCACGCGAAACTGATATTTTTTTTAAAAGTAGCCGTTATATATACGTTGGGGGAGCGGATTTTCAAAAAAATACCCCATAAACCCTAATTTTACCCTTTTAAATATCCTATAAATACCCCCTTATTATTTCATACTTCACACACACTTTCAATACATCTTCTACATCAATACTTCTCTTTTTTCTTTCAAATATGGATCAAAATAATCTCAACGATTTCGACCCAACCGACACATACGATCATTATGATGCTTTCTTTTAACCCGACTATGATCGATATATGCGGGATTATGAGTCGTATCAACATTATGTGGGTTTGTGTGAGCAAGAAGCCGGGGGTTCGAGTGATGGTCCAAAGAGGAGGAGGACATACATATATCGTGAACGAGAAGAGGCGGAACAAAGGCTAAACGACGACTATTTTGACGACGACGAGTATGAACCTAAATATCCTGAAGAAAAGTTTAGGCGCAGGTATCGTATGAGCTCTAGACTTTTTAATAAAATACTCAACGATATCTTAAGTTATTATGTGCAACCCCTGCCCGAGTACGTTAGTTATTTTAGATCACGGTTCGATGCGACCGGTCGTAATAGTATTGGTCCTATTTTAAAGTGCACATCCGCCATACGCCAAATGGCGTACGACACTTCACCTGATGCATTTGATGAGTATTTGCAAATTGCTGAACGTACTTCACGAGAATGCTTAGATCACTTTACTAAATGCATTCACGTTTTATATTATGATAAGTTTTTAAGAAGGCCAACTGCAACTGATATTCAAAAAACATATGAATTGCACGAAGAAAAACATAGACTCCCGGGAATGCTCGGGAGTATCGATTGTATGCATTGGGATTGGAAAAACTGCCCAAAGTCGTTACATGGGCAGTTCAAAAGGAGTACTAATAAATACCCAACTCTTATGTTAGAAGCTTGCTGATCAAAAATTGTGGATTTGGCATGCATATTTTGGGGTTCCTGGGGCGAATAATGATTTAAATGTGTTATATGGTTCCCCATTATTTGATGATGAAATTGCTGATAGAGCTCCAGAGTGTCCGTTTGTTGTAAACGGGCATACATATAGGAAATGTTACTATTTAGCCGACGGTATTTATCCAGCATGGTCTACATTTGTCAAAACGTTTTCTGTTGTAAGGGATGAAAAAACCTTGAAGTTTAAGAGAGTTCAAGAAGCTGCAAGAAAAGATATTGAACGGGCATTCGAAGTCCTACAAGGTCGTTGGGGTATTATACGACCACCCCCGCGCGTGCAATGCAAATCAACATCCTCAAGAGAATCATGTATTGTTGTATAATTTTACATAACATGATATTGGAAGACGAGAGATTTGAAGTTAACTTGAGAGATGTGTTCGTGAATCCAGCACCGAACATTGTTAGAGACTGGGTTGAAAAATGTGACTTACATGTTAGGAAGACAAAAGAACTTCGCGATAGAAAAACGCACATCGATCTTCGACAAGACCTTGTGGAGCATCTATGGAATAATGATGATGAGTGGTTTGTGTTTTTATTTATGTAATGTTTTATTTTATTCAATATTTAATTTTATGTAATGTTTAAGTTTTATGTAATGTTTAAGTTTTATGTTATGTTTTAATTGAATAAAATTTAATTTAAGTTTATTTAAATTTTTTATTTAAAAAAATTTTTAAAAAAAATAATAAAAAAATGCTATGGCAACAGAATTCTGGTGCCAAACCAATGCCACTGAATTCTGATGCTATAGCATTTCTTTTAACCCATCCAACTGAAGAATCATACTCTCAGTACGGCCTTACTCTTTATATTTGTTGTTTTCATGCTAATAAAGACATAAACTCACAAACTAATACTAGTAGATATATAACACATAGATATACTGTATTAAATAAGAGTCCAAAGTCTACAATCATTTTTTAACAAATTTTCCAACACAATAATCGTCACGAAACAGGCCTGATCTCAATTCCTTCAACAAGAAGCCCCCCTTTCAGGTGAACACCATCGACTTCTCTTAAGCTCATTTTAACTTCTTTCTCACTTGATCCATCGTTATAGAATTCACCCAATTCTATCTCTAACCATCCATCTTTTCGCTCACGACAAACCCTAGTAACATCTTCTTGGTCGTATGTTAATCTTAAATCCATTTTAGCATGCTCCAAGGAATGCTTATGGAACAATAACACTGTCCCTCGTGAACGAAAATCACCAAGTTCAACTAAAACCTCAAATGGTAGCACATCTAACCCGTAGGCACGATGATGTGCCACTTGAACAATGAGATAGGCTCTATAGATGGTATTTGGTGATAAAATGCGGGTGCTAATCTTTCCTTGTACTTCAAGCCAACTTGCCATTATAAGCTCCACGCCTTTGGCAAATCTGAAAAAACTATAACTGTTTAGTCCATAAATATAGCTAACTAGATCTGTACGACTCATACGTATATTAATTACCAACCTGGATTGGATGATGCGTTTCCAACACCAAAACAAAGGATTGGCTGACCAAGCGATATAAAGCTGCCTTGCACTTAGCATGTAACATTTTTTACCGGTTGCCTTGTCAAGTGAAAACGTCTACAACGAAAATGAAAGACTCCAACAAATTACTCAGAAGCAAAGTCATACATATACGAAATTTATAAATCTTTTCCATAGCTAAATGCAGTGCCGTCTCTGAGTTTATGGAGGCCTTGTGCAGAATTAAGACTAACAACGAAAATGAGGCCTATATTAGAAAGTAAAGACTTTTTTAAAGATATAAAATGAAAAACAATTATTTCAAAAGTGCTCCTGCTAGAATTTTTCGATGCAATTTCTTGATTCAATTACTTGTATTCACTTTAAAGATTATATATACATATCACATAAAAATTTTGAGGCCCTATAATTTGGAAGCCCTGTACGACAGCACACCTCGCACACCCTCATATACGGCTCTGGCTAAATGTATATTGTTTACCTTGAGGCCACCATTAATGAGAAGAGGACTGCAAAGCTTAAAGAAGAGTTCCTTTTTGGATTTATACTCAACCGGACACACACTTTTCGATATGACTTCTTGGTAATCAGCAGGTAAGAACTTTTCCCACAGCATTTCCGACTCTGCAGGGTTCTTGAATACTGAGGCCAGCACCATCGAGCGGCATGCATCACGAGGCGATCCAAAAGAGAGGATGTGAGTTATGCAATCTTCTGGCAAATGCTCCATTGTGTATGTTTGAAAACTTGAAACGAATAATTAACTATTATATGGATGGCTTGTTTTACTGATTTTTTATAAAAGTTTAGACAACATGACGACATAACTTGAAGATATGAAGACATATTTATGCATGTTTGGTTTGGTGGAATGGCCATCTCGTTTATTAGCAACTGTGTACATACAACTTCTGAACCTATTAAACTTGACTAATTTTTTGGTGTTTTTTAAGTCAATAGTTGCAATCACATATGTAGCCATCTACATTTGTTAACAACCGTGTACATACAAGTTCTGAACCTATTAAATG
>BQNB010034030.1:0-33876 GCA_026074375.1 Tanacetum coccineum
AACACTCGAAGACATGCTTCGAGCCTGTGTTATAGATTTTGGAAAAGGATGGGAGAGACACTTACCACTGGTATAATTTTTCTGTAATAACAGTTACCATGCCAATATTAAGGCAACACCATTCGAGGCACTTTATGGTCGAAAGTGTTGATCACCTGTCTGCTAGGCCGAAGTTGGAGATGTCCAACTCACGGGACCATAGATAATCCATGAAACCACCGAAAAGATAGTGCAAATTCGACAACGCTTGCAACCTGCAAGAGACAAGCAAAGGAGTTATGCCAATGTACGACGAAAGCCTTTAGAATTTCAAGTTGGAGATCGGGTTATGTTAAAAGTGTCACCTCGGAAAGGTGTCATCCGATTCCGAAAGCGAGGAAAGCTTAACCCCCGGTACATTAAACCATTTAAGATCCTTAAAAGGGTCGGCCTAGTGGCATATACACTTGAGCTTCCTGAAGAACTCAGTAATGTCCACAGTACATTCTACATTTCTAATCTAAAGAAATTCCTATCTGACGAATCTCTTGTCATTCCAATGAAATAGCTTCGGCTCGATGACAAACTCAACTTTGTGGAAGAACCAGTAGAGATTATGGATCGAGAAGTCAAGCAATTGAGACAAAGTCGTATCCCTATAGTCAAAGTAAGATGAAACTCTAAAATAGGACCAGAATTTACATGGGAACGCGAAGATCAAATTCGTGCCAAGTATCCACATCTATTTCCAAACATCACTCCAACATCCAACTAAATCTCGGGACGAGATTTCTTTAAGGTTGGGAGACTATAACAACCTATAATTTTCCTATATGTAATTATCCATCTATTAAATTAGATGCAATTTTCCTCAGTGTAATTTCCATCAATTAAATTAGATGCAACCATTTTCATGGAAAGATTTTTTCTTTATTCCATCCATAATGTAACATAACTTACATTACAAAAGTAAACGTGCTCACGCAACCTACCAATGCCAATTTCATCAACATTTATAGCAAGTAAATGTTATAATATGTCAAGCAATATGTTCTAAACTCTATTTTTACCAAACGTTATCTATTTAACGTACCTTTCATAACGTTTATTATAAAATGAACTTTATACATTAACGTTTATATCAAAATCCGATTACATGTAATATTTACATACAATCCAAATGTACAAACTTATAAGGCTTGAGTACAAGGTTACAATACATAATTTTTGAATATCTTTTCCCTCCAAAACCCTAGTACAACTATTTAAAGCTAGAGTACAAGTCGATTAAGCACGAGATTCAAATTTAGCTATTTCCCTCCAAACTAATATACACCATTCGTACCACCCTTTTAAGCATAAGTTACTACTCTCCTAAGCACCACATTTAAATTAAATCTTCCCTCCATTCCACCTCATGCTCGCTCAATCCTAACCCGAAACCTTAAACAACCCGAAACCCTAAACTAGTTACTAACTAGAACCGAAACCTAGCAAGCTTGCTCCACCATGATGCACCACCTTGTCCCCATCACCCTAGCACCTTGTCACCACCTTGCTAGCACCCTTTCACCACCATGCCGCCACCTCACCACCTCCTTGTCACCTACTTGTCACCTTGCACCCCAAGTTGAACCACCTTGTCACCACCTTTACCATAGTAAACCGAACCCTCTCCACCTCCTAACACCTCTCTAAGCTAGTCCTAGCTTCTAATAGTCATACCTAGCTAACCCTTGGCCACCACTCTTCACAAATTGGCCACTACTCCACACAAACTTGGTCACCACTCCTATTTGAACCCTATATATATATACCGCATACATGTCTCCACTTCAAAACTCTATCCACACGTTTCAAAACCCTTAAAAACCAATGTATCTCAACCCGATATAAGAGCATCAGGAAAGGAAAGTGTGTTTAAGCTATTTTGGACCCCTCCCGGCCAGTAATGCACGCAACAGACGAGTTCTTGATTCATTCCAAGCTTTCGGGTTACATTTAAAATCAGAGTTGACATATAGATATAGCCATTGTGTGTGATCCATTCTATGAGTCTAGTAAAGCCTCATAACTTATATTTTATAAGCCTTCTTGTCATTGTGTGTAGAAGATCATGTTAAAGTAAGCTTTCATTATAATCATTTTTGTCAAGCTTATACTCTTCTGTGAAACCTAATGTCTTCTCGTTCAGGTTTCTAAACCAACGCACCCCTTAAAACTCTAAAAGATATTTTTCGTGAACCTATAAGCTATAAGCCATAAGCTTTTGTAATCAGTATCAACTCAAAACATTCACTACCCCCATCCCACCTCTTTAAAATCCCATTCAAAACAAATCCTAACAAGCCCTAACACCATCGTGTTATCCCTGCGCTCCCCCCTTTATCGCCGTACAATGTATGCTGTAGCCATTTGAATGCTTTACGCTCATAAGCTCTTTTCTATAAGCTACAAGCCTCCGCAGAGAATGTCTTACTTATTTTAGTTATGTATTAATAAGCTATATGATGCAAATTGATTTTAAGATCTCAAAAAAATACCCAAGATTATAGATATTGTGGAACCGCTCACACGCAAACATGTGTCCTGCTATAAGGGAGATATATGCTATTTTGAAATTTAATTAAACTTTCGGGGACAAAAGTCGCCCTTCACAAAAAACCTACCCCCAACAGCCCTCTAAACCCACATGGGGCCTTGTTTTGCACAAATTGTCCAAAGTAGACATAGGTTTTAAAATTGATGATATGATACAAACTCTAATTAGATATATGGTACAAGTGTAAATTAAACATATAGACCAAGGGTTGTTACGCAATACCATCTATCCACAAGAAAACTCAGGGTATAAATACTGTAATATGATTTAATTAATTATAAAAATATATTTAAATATTATAAGACTCGACTTTATTAAAACCCGAAAATTTATCGTTTCATCATCTGATCGAAACACTATAAATATTATGTTACAGACAGAATTTAACATAATTTATCATCCACTAGCTTTGAAGATAACTGTAAAAGATTAAAATCCTAATCAACCTCACAACCTCATAACGTATCAGTTTACCTAGGGAATTACATGTGAGAGGCTGTTTTTTGGGTTAGACGTTTCGACGAGTTGCTGGATTTCGATTTAAAGTTCGCGCATATCTTCACCCCTAAGACTAATACGTGTTACTACATGACAACTTTGGATTATGATAGCCCGTAACAGTGATACGATGTTGTTTTCACAATATAATAACCATAATTAATCCATTTACGTTAAACATTTTATGAATTAGTTTTGAAACCAATCAAACTAAGATTGACATATTACCCCAAGTTGGTGATGATGGCCGTTATTTCCAATTGAGTCACTTTTGACATCAATCAAACTCACCTTATCTAGGTCGCACCGTTCTCAGTCCCACACCTTTACTGTTTTCTAAACTCCGTGGGAGATAATGGCTATGATATACACTGAATACAAGTATTTTCTAAACTGTATGCCTTTCTAGTATATATTATTTCCAAAGTACCCCCATCTTGCCATCAAGGCCCTATTTATGAACCCGTTAATCTATTTGCCAAAGTAAGGGTCGAACTGCCCGTGAAATAGATCTATTGACTCTATATACTTCCCCGTCCAGGTTCTGGTACCACTTTATGGACCAGCGGACGGCAATTTCATTATGAGGAACTCTTCGGGTGTTGCAAGCACCCGGTTGGGGCAACAAACTTATGAATAAACATTCACTTAAGCTTCGGTGAATATGTGCTTTAGTTGCAATAATATATTATTGTGTTATTCTATGTGCCCGTAGCACCATGATTGATAATTGTAATACGTTGCATATTTATTTTAAAATTTTGAATTATTATTACATTGAACTTTTTATTAATTCAAAAACTAAATCTGTTATAATATCTGAAAAAAAACTTAATAAGGTTGGAGAAATATTATATCTCTAACCTATGTAGCTCTGACCATTTTTATTCTGTCTTTAGACATTCTTGTTAATTCTCAGAGTAATATGAGCTCAAAACCTATGACACAGGATTAAGTAAAAACAAGTGTTAGAGTAAGTGGCTGGAGTAGTATTGCATTGGGACTTCTCTTGCTTGAGGATCTGTTCCATCCCAAAAATTGTTTATCATTCAAACTCATGTTTCTCATATGTATTTTTCGGACCTCACCCTTCTCCCTTTTGTACAAACTCTGCTTTGCAAATAATATTGAATGATAACTAAATTTTATAATACATCTATTTTGATGTCGGTTTTCTAATGATTTTTTTATGACTGTTGTTTATGAAGTAGTAATACCTACCCAATTAGCCTTTCGCTGCTATTTTGTCAAATATTCTGGGTGTTACGATTGGTATCAGAGCCTCGATTTTAGAGAAAAGGTTTTTTTTTAAAACCTAAACTATAACTACTTTTTTCATCCAAGAAAGTCCTTCGTGCCACTACATTTCCTGAATAGTATGTAAAGATACATAACTATTATATAAATAACATATGTTATTTTACACTAGGTTGTTACAGAATTATGTCTACTCCTGACTATATCTACCATATTATCGTCCCATCTAATTCCAATGTTAAGGATGCTTTTTCCTCTACAAATACTCCTTACTACACCCCGGCTTTATCGGACTATTCCCCAGCCTCACCGAGGAAAAATTCTTCTGAACCTTCAGAGGATCTATCTAAGGATCTCTTGACCTCACTAGCCATCTCACCTTTCCACGATGATCCATATATGAAGGTCATGCAAACATATAATGCTACTAGTAATAAATCACTTATTTCACTACCACAAGCTCCTATTGCTCCATCGCCTATTTTGCCTCCATCTCCAGTGTTATCACCATCACCACTATTTGATCCCTGAGATTTTTTTCTTCCCGAAGAGATTTTGCCTCCTCAGAAACGAGCCTGTTTCTTATCATCCTCCTCTACTGATTTTTCTGCCCCACCTTATATATTTACGATTGGAGAGAGTTCTTATAAGACGCATCTGGAGCGCCATAAAGAACAAATCGAGACTATTTTGAATCACTTAGATGAGATCCCCTCGAGCGTATTGAGCACATGGAAGATAAGATAGAAGGTCTTGGTAATGGTCGAGTAATCATACAGCGAGATTTTGACTAACTAGAAACCGAACTTCAAGAAGCTCGTACCCAGATATCTGGATTTCAGAGAGAGCAAATAAGGCATGACGATGAGATTGTTCTTGCTCGCGTCAGGATTTCTACTCTGGAAATGATCATCGAGGATATCCAGGTTCGCCACCGATCAGATATGAAGAGTCTTCTGGACACGATCCATGAACTCAAGAACCACAAGGGAGGACCACTAGACTACTAGACTAGATCCTTGTCATTTACAGCTTTTGTTTAGAATCCAACCACGAGATGTGTGGCATAAATAATGACACTTGTCAAATTTTGGTTATGTAAAATATGTAGACAAGTTGTTTATGACATAATGAAGTTGTGATTCCATTATACTTCGCTGTTTCATGATACAGATTTATGTATGTCGTGGTTGTCTATCCTATACCCTGTGTTAAGGTTATTCATGTATCATATCTTTATGTATCCAGGTTTTTATAGCTCTCTTACCACCAGGCTTTCTAGAACCTTTGAATCCGGATATGATTAATGCTCAAGACATTGAGCATATAATTCCACCAACACCACCTAGAGATACTAAGCCTCCTGTTGGATCACCCATATCGTTATCTCCATCATCATCAGTAGGATCTTCATCACCGGTTAGGTCAACTACACCACCACCAGACTATCCCTTTAATGAGTCTATCTTTGCAGAATTAGATAACTCGTTATGGATCATACCGCGACTACTGGGAAGTGAACCAGTCCCCGAGAAACCTAATGAGTTAGATGCTTGTTAGAGTGTCCATCTCTGGAAGTCTTAGATTCCAAAATTTTTTTGTTATATTCTGCAATGTAATATCAAAGGATGTGTATTTCTTTGTTAGAACTTGTATCAAATAAGTATCTATGTTAAATGATTTCAATATCACTATGTATGAAAATTTTGATTATTATACAAAGACTTGTGATATGACTATATCATTGTATGGATTCTTATTATGTGTTGTCTTGTAAATGTTAATAGAATGGCTCCCAAGAGGACATCAACATCTGCAGCACCAGCTATGACTCAGGCCGCCACCAGGATAGTTGCTGATAGTGTTTTCGCAGCTCTAGAAGCACAAGCTGCTACCATGGTAAATACTAATAATACCAATAGGAACATCGGACAAAGAGAAACTCATGTAGCAAGAAATTGTGGCTACAAAGAGTTTATGAGCGGCCAACCTTTCAATTTCAAAGGTATTGAAGGCGCTGTTAGCCTCATCCGCTGGTTTGAATGAACTAAATCGGTATTTCTCCGTAGCAACTATACCAAGGACTGCAAAGTAAAATTTGCTACTGGTACTCTAACTGAAGAAGCTTTATCTTGGTGGAATTCATTCGCCCAGCGTATTGGAATAGAGGAAGCTTACAAGATCACCTGGTACGAATTTAAGAAGCTCTTAATAAAGAAGTATTGTCCCCGAAACGAGGTCAAGAAAATGGAAGATGAATTTTATAATCTGACTGTAAAAGGAAATGATATCAAGACTTACGTTAGAAGATTCCAGGAATTGGCAGTTTTATGCCCAACTATGGTGCCAAATTCTAAGAAACTTATAGAAGTCTTCATCGGGGGATTACCCAGAAGTATTGAAGGAAATGTTACCGCTTCAAAGCCTTAAACTTTAGAGGAAGCTATTACCATAACCCAGAGGTTAATGGATCAGGTAATAAAGCATAATTCTATGCAAGGAACCAATGATCACAAATGAAAGTTTGATGATAGAAGAACCTTCACCAACAACAACAACTACCAGAATAACCATAACAACAATAGCAACTATCGGAGATTTATCAAAGATTTTTCAAAGATTGCAAAGTCTTTGACTGAATTAATCCAAAAAAACAAGAAGTATATCTAGGGAGAAAACCAAGAGTCAGCCTTCCAACTGCTAAAACAAAAGCTATGTGAATCTCCAATCTTAGCATTACCAGAAGGAAACGATGACTTTGTCGTTTACTGTGATGCATCACATCAAGGTTTAGGAGCGGTGTTAATGCAAAGAGAAAAAGTTATTGCATATGCATCCCGACAACTCAAGCCTCACAAAGAGAACTATACCACACACGACCTTGAATTAGGAGCAGTAGTGTTTGCTCTTAAAATTTAGAGACACTATCTGTATGGCACCTTCACCACCACCATCACCTTTACCATCACCATCTCATAAGAGATACAGGTCACCTTCACCACCACTACCACCATTGCCATCATCACCACCATCAGATATGTTACCACTTCGTAAGAGGGTTCGAATAACCCCACTACAGACAGAGACCTCTGAGGAGACCGTTGATGAGACACATACTCAGACCACTGCTCCTACCAGACTTTGTAAGAAGTCAGAGGCTCGTAGATGGACATTTCTTATCTCGAAATTCCACATTTGGAGGGATAAGGAGGTTGCACCCAGCACCTACGAGATAGAGGAGAGCTCTACAGCTAATGTTTTACTAGTAACTGGTGAGTCAGTTCACCACACTGTGTCTTTAGTAGTAGCTAGACTTATCAGTCATACGCGTCTGATCGAGGAGATTCATGAACATTTGAGAGTAGTTTCACTTGAGAGGATTGAGACTTTGGAGCAAGAGGTTGAGACCATGCGTGACAGAGCTAAGATCGTAGAGCAGAGGACTGAAGATCTACAGGATGCCTTATAGAGAGCTAGAGACGAGATTGTTGAGCATCAGGTCTGTCATGAGGATACTGAGGCACGCTTACAACAAAGCGAGGCTGGTGTGATAGAGCTCAAGGTACACATTAGGAGATTGGAGGATCGATTCGGCAGGTAGGCCATTAGATCGATATCATTTGTAGCTTCGTTATATTGTAGCCTACCAAGCATTGAGTAGTACTCAGCTGGTAGTTTTTAATATGATGCTTGTACTCATTATTTTCTTTGTAAGACAATGTACCAAGTTGATGTATGTCATTGGGTATAGGTAATTTATTTATCAAGTTTTACTTTATATATTTTACCGACTTTACCATTCAACTAACATTAACGGGAAGTATACCCGATCAATAGTAGGTTCGTTGGTAAGTAGGGTGTCGATCACTAAGAGTGAGTGTTAATACTTAATTCTATTAGTACTTTAGTTATCTAGGTTAGTCCTAATTAATCTAATGTTAATTCTAATTAAACCTAAACTGACGTAAAAGGGGGGGGGGTTTAGCCTGAGAGAGTGGCACGAGTTTTTGGTTTAATCTAAACTAAGATAACAAAGGAGACACACAAGCAGATAAACAAACGATAAAGAAGCGGTCAAGCACTAATGTGGGAAAATGTATTAGTCATTTTAATCTAATAAAATGTAGGAATTGTTTATTGGTTGTAAGAAATTATGTATAAGTGTTAGTGTATAGAAATTCGTCAGATGTTTCAGGATGTCTGCAATTGTGACAATCATCACAAGTTCCCGTGTGATAAGCATATCTAGCGTCGTGAACGCAGTATCACGTGTCACTACCGTTCACACTTCAAAATACTGTGTCCCTAGGTTTTGTTTTGTTGTAATCAGTAGTGTATATATCTTAATCACAACTTCAAACTCAATCTTGTAATTGAAGTAGATCTAAATGTTAGAGTCTTAACAAAGAGTACACAGATACTCAAGAGTAATAGAATACACCCACGTTCTGAATAGTGTACAACTAAATGTGTGTCTCATATGACTATGGAATAAGCAGACGATTTTGAGGTTGAATATCTCACTCTACTCTTAGTCTTATGCATTTATTATACTCCTAGCCTAAGACGATACTGGCTTTTGACTGATAACTTAGTGTCATCAACAATCTCAATGTTGTATACATGTAGATGATAGCTGGTGGAGGAGTAGAGAGTGTTTAGTTCCCAGATGAAATTAAAGACCACCCTCCTTCGCGTGTTCCTTACACCACATACGCCCAATTGTCACTTAACCGACTTACTGGTGTCTCACAGATACACCAAATGTATATTGTTGGTCTGTTAGTATACATTTAGTGTGTGTAGAAGCCCCTCTAACGACTCCTCGCAGGTGTATTGCTGTAGTCTGTAGCGTATACGAGTCGTAGAGTGGCGAGTGGGAGATATGGTTGGCGTGGTGTGTGTTGTGCTACGCTATAGAGATAGTAGAAAGATGTAGAACCAAATGTGATTTTTCTTAAAGCTCCTTGTGATCCTGCTTTTGTGGTGAGGCAATGCAAGAGGGAACTCTACAGTCAAACTGTCGCAAAGAGTGTATGTTGTATCTTTTATGTTGTCTTGGGTCTGCTCACAGGGAATCGGAGAGGGACCTAGTTTCGGTACAAGTGTGGATCTATCTAGAAACTAATGAGGTTTGTATTTCTTGGGGCTTCAGGGGCTCGAGCTTTTATTTGGTGAGGTAGTATTTCTGATTCTCCATTTCATTCCGTAATCTTTGACTGGACGGGTCCTGAGTTGACAGTTGTGCTCCAGTTTGCAGTAGCCTCGCACCCGCAGTTTATGTTCCCTAGACGTTTAAAGCACCCTCAGCCACACGCAATCCTCAGTACAGAATGTTCTTTTGACCAAGTAAAATGTTTGATTGATATCATGAAAGAGGGGAATTGTGTAAGAGAAGCAAAGCATGAACTTGGTGTTGCCCTGTAGAGTGCCATACACAAGAGAAGGGATTGATTGATGATTGTGAGTATTTGCTCGACATGTTGTAGTGCGCTGTCGTGATTAGAAGCTTATTAAGAGTTATTTTCTGGTCTATGCTTTCTTTATGTGGGTTCATGTCTACGCAATATGGATGTCAAAGAGTGCTTCTTATTATGGGTCAAATGTGAAGAAGGCCGTGTATGTCGGTTATTCACCTCTCAGGGTTTGAAGATTCCTGTTATTCATTCCTGATAAAGTCTAAAAGTTGAAAGCTTACGAATGGACTCTTCAAGCACCTAGAGCTTGGGTATGACACATTTTGCCAGCATTATCTCTGTCTAGCGAATTGGATTTAAAAGAGGTCAAATTGATCAAAACTCTTTCATCAAAAGTCAGAAAAGGTGTCGATGATTTTGCTTTCGCATGTTCTATGTTATGTAGAATGACTATTCATCTTCTGGATCTACCAAAGAAGAGCTTGTGTGAGAGTTGAGATAGGCTTATGAAGGATAAGTTTCAGTTTATGAGTGTTCTATGGGGGAACTATACGCTTTTCTTGTTCTGGTGGTTGCAGGTTCAAAAAATCAGGGAAGTAAAAGGACATATTTATTATGTGCGAAATGATAAATATGGTCATGAGATCCTAAAGAAGTCAAGCACCTAGAGCTTGGTATGACACATTGGCCACTTATCTTCTGAGCAATGGATTTAAAAGAGGTCAAATTGATCAAACTCTCTTCATCAAAAGTCATCAAGGCCATATTTTGCTTGTTCAGATTTATGTAGATGACATCATCTTTGGATCTACCAAGAAGGAGCTGTGTGAAGAGTTTGAGAAGCTTATGAAGGATAAGTTTCAGATGAGTTCCATGGGGGAACTTACCTTCTTTTTGGGGTTGCAAGTTCAACAGAAGAAGAAAGGCATATTTATTAGTCAAGATAAATATGTCCATGAGATCCTAAAGAAGTTCAACTACACAGATGTAAAGTCTGCCTCCACTCCCACTGATTTGGAAAGGCCTTTGGTTAAAGATTCAGATGCTGATGATGTTGATGAACATCTTTATAGATCCATGATTGGATCTTTGATGTATCTTACAGCATCTAGACCAGATATCATGTTTGCAGTGTGTGCATGTGCAAGGTTTCAAGTTTCTCCCAAAACTTCCCATCTTTTAGCTGTCAAAAGAATTTTTAGATACCTCAAAGGCAAACCATCTCTAGGTCTTTGGTATTCTAAGGATTCTCCATTGGAGTTAGTTGCTTATACTGATAGTGACTATGCTGGAGCTACACTTGATAGGAAGTCAACCACTGGAGGTTGTCAATTTTTGGGAAATAGGTTGATCTCTTGGCAGTGCAAGAAACAAACTGTGGTTGCCACTTCTACAACTGAAGCTGAATATGTGGCTGCTGCAAATTGCTGTGGACAAGTTCTCTGGATCCAAAACCAATTGCTTGATTATGGGTACAATTTTATGAGCACTATTATTTACATTGACAATACCAGTACTATTTGTATCATAGAAAATCCTGTTCAACACTCTAAAACAAAACATATAGAGATTAGGCATCACTTTATAAGAGATTGTAATACTAAAAAGTTGATTCAAATGGCTAAAATTGATACTCAACTTAATGTAGCTGATCTTCTTACAAAAGGTTTTGATGCTGGTAGATTTCAGTACTTGGTTTCAAGTATTGGAATGCTTAATCCCTAAAGCCTAACTCTCTTGGTTGTTTTTGTAAAGTTTGTTTCAAGTTAGTACTGTGAATCTTTGTAACTTAAAACTGCTAGGTCTACTTAGTACTGCTAGCTATATTTAACACTGTTTATTCAAACTGTTGCTTATAGTTGGTACTGCTAGTTATGTCTGTGTATTTTTGTTTATCTTGTGAATAATTCTTAATACTGTTAAAACATGAAACATGGTTGGACTATGTTTTTCTTGGTGTTAAGCTAACTTTTCAGGATACACAATGAGGTGTCATATATATATCACTCCATAGAATATCATTTGAGGGGAGGAATCATGCTGGTTGTTCTTCAAGTGTTGGTTGTTATACCACACCACAAATGGTCATCAATTCACCATGTCTAATAAACATCAAGAATTGACTAGTCCAGAGCAAACGGCTACTGGTAAAGACGGTAAAGACTGTCCTCCAATCGTTGATAGTAGATAGTTTTACTAAAAAAACTATATGGTCTCCATGCACCATGTTGTTTCATAAAGCATGGCTGAGTCCAGAGAAACGGCTTACTGGTAAAGACTTCTCAAATCCGTTTATCGTTGTAGTTTACTCAAAAACTATATGGTAATCGCTGCACATGTTTTTCTAAATGAAGCAATGGTGTCAATGCAATCGGCTATTGGTAAAGACTCATCAAATCCGTTTATGGCTGGTAGTTTGCCAATAGTTTACACTTTTTGTGATGTGTGAGCTAAACAAAAGAGGTAATGGTTGAGCTTAGAAACAGAAAGAGAGCTGTGTGAAAAAATAGAAGAGTGTCAAGTGCGCAAAAGAATTGAGAGATGCATTGTGAGCCTAAAAACAGAAAAGAGAGATTGTGTGACGTGTTTCTTTTAGTCCTTCCAATCTTGACTTTTGCTATGCTGTTGGGTGGAGAATTATATGTGGCAAATTTTACTAGGCTAGGCAAAATTAATCACTATGGATGACCGTTAGTTCTGTTTGGGCCTAACATAAGTTTTACTAATTGATAGAGCGTTGAGATATTTCCGCCAAAATACATAGGTATATGGCCTTTTGACAATTGGACTTTCGTGAACCTACTATAAATTAGTAAGATCTTTCACGGTTATCTTCAATCCTCTTAATATTGGTCAAATTATATTTCTCTGTTTTCTCTATCACATTGCAATTAACTTTCTCCAGACCAAATACTACCTTACCGACTAAATCCCATTGGTTTTATCTTACATTTTCATTCATGGCAATTTTAGGAATTTTGTGACAAAACAAAATATGGTTGCGTATCTTGAAAAATCTACGGGTAGTGCAGGGTTTTATCCAATCATTGATTTCCTCACTCGATCTCATATTCATTATGCACTTACCAAGAAACCAGAGGTGTGTGTTTCATTTATAAGACAATTTTGGAGGTCTGCTGAGATCGTGACTGATGATGATGGCTCCGTTAAGATTCATGCTACTTATCTGATGGACACTCACGCAATCTTGAAGGTTCTCATAGGCGATCTAAAGTTGGATATCAAGAGGGTTCTCTCTTCCAATACAGAGATATTTGCTCAACTGGCGTTATGGGATATGATACTATCGATAGTTAAAACCTTTCAAAGAAAATAAAATAAAAAAAAAAAAAAAAAAAAAAAACAAAAAACAATATAAGTTGCTTTTTCACCTCAATGGAGGTTTCTTGATATACATAATAATCCTCACTTTTTAAAGCCTAAGAAGGACTGTTGGGAGCAGTTTAGCAGTACAGTGCTAGAGCTGTATTTGTTTAGCCACAGAAAGGAAGTTCTATTTTTTCATAGATGATCTTTTTGTCCATATGGTGTCTAAACTTATCTAGTCCCCATATGTTTTTGATGTACCCTAGGTTTATCCAATTATGCTTAGACATGCAGAGGCACAAGCTCCAACAACACTCGAGAGTCTATTTAGTCCCATCGTCACACCATGAGGTTTTTAGCAACATGTAAAGAGAATCAACCTAAGGTGTTTTCGGACAGGAAGTTGCTTTATTTCCAAATATGTTAGATGCTGCTGAATCCTCACCTTCGAGATCCACATCTTCACCTTCCCCTACACCTACACCTTCCATACACCGACATTTTACACTACACTGATTCTACAACACTACTCAAACCATCCCTCAACCCCTACCTCAACCTTCCCCTCACAACTTCCCCAATCACCTTGGCTTCAGAATATCATCCTCCTACACCCCATGACTCACCTCTCCATGCTGTTCACTCACATGGAAGTGATGAGGGTAGTTTGAAACTCCAAGAATTGATGAATTTGATTAACATACTTTCTGACAGGGTTGGAGTTCTTGAGGCTGATTTGACCAAGACTAAGCAAACCTACAGTTCTGCTTACACTAAGCTTATATTAAGGGTCAAGAAACTAGAGGCTCAGATAAAGGTTGGGAAGGCAAGGAGATTTCTGATTTGTTTTCAGATGCTGAGGTGTTGAAGATGATCTTCAAACAGGGAGGAAGTTTTTTATGAAGGTTTTAGTAAGATGTGAAGGGGTTCATGAAAAAGCAAGCACTGAAACGAACTTTTTATTACATGAAATAACTCCATGAAGTCATCCATGCGAAGTGGGCAGTGGAAATGTAGTGATGAAATTAGTTCCTGTGGCAAGAATGAGAAAGATACTGATATAGTGAAAAGTTCTCCAGTTCGACCCCAATTTCACACACACACAACCACAACAAAAAATATGCTGAAGTACACATTAGTACTGCTGGAGAAACGGCTACTTACTCAAGAAGAAGTGCAGAGAAAAGAAAAAGATAAGGGTAAAGGTTATAATGACAGATGAAGAAGCCCCAAAGAATCCAAGAAGGAGCTTGAGCAGAAAGATTACGTTTTGCTGATGCAATAGGATTGAAGAAACAGATGCATGAGGAACAAAAAGGGCTCAAATTTGCTAGAGATGCAGTGATTGAAGACAATGGAAGAGAGGAAAAGAGAAAAAAGCTATGGATGAAGCTTAGTCTACAAAGAAAGAATGAGGGAATGATCCTTCAGTCCTTAGATATCATTCTTCAAAATGAAGCCTAGTCCAATTGCTCAAGATAGAAGGAATCATGGTCAAGTATTTGAAGAACCAAAGGAAATTTTATCTCTGATTTTAAGGGGATGTCTTACATGAAGTAGGCTATTTTTGAAAAGCTTTGGGACTTTAATCAAAAGTTTGTGCCTTTTGGATGCCAGATGAAGCATGTAAAGAAGCAAAAGTCTTGGAGAAAGAAAAGGTCTCCAGAAAAGATTATGAAAGAAAAAGTGTTACTCAAGAGAAAAAGGAAGAAGTTCCCAAAGAACCAACAGCAAAGAGGAAGAAGTCCATTCTAGGAAAAAACAAGGAAGACCAAAAGTTAGAGATGTTTGAGAAAGATGAGCTCAAAGGATTTCTGGATGGTTTTTCAAGAGTAGAAACTCCCATAAGATTGAATCCTTATCAACTAAGTTTCCTATTGTAGATTGGAAGACAGTGTGCTGACCGAGTACTTCATGTACTATCAAGTTTCAGGGTGATGAAGCTCAAGAATTATATGATACTAAGTGTAATGCTTCAAGATTTTGACAGAAATGATGTAGAACATCTGTTCAGAGTTAGTTAAGGGAGATACGTTCTTCAGCACCAGAAGGTTTTGAATCTTGTGCTTTGGAGGAGATTTACACACATTGTTTGAGCCTGATGAGAATGATGAGATTTGGAAAGACCAACATGAATACAATCTTTTGAGCTGGTGATTACACGATTTCTGTGGTATTCAATTTTGGTTGAGGAACAATGATTGGCGTTCATATGTTGACAGAAAGAAGTATCTTGAGTCAAAGAGATGTTGTCAATGATGTTGAGTACACGGATGGAGGTAGGACCATGAAAGTTCACAGCCTTTTGAACTCCTTAGATTCATAAAAGCTCAAGTGCAGAAAATGACAAAAGTGGTTTGAAAGAAACAACAGCAGTATTGAAGATTTTATATAGAAGAAAAAAATAAACTTGTTGATTTAAAGGACAATCACAAGTTTAGGGGAGGATTGTTGGGAATAAATCTTCATATGACTTAATACTGCCAACAGTACTAAAGGGGTTAGTACTGCCAGCACAAGGTTAGTACTGCCAGCACAAGGTTAGTACTGCCAGAACAAGTTAATACTGCCAATGAAACTTAATACTGCTAGTTGAAGAAGATTGTACTGCTAAATAGTCAAAGCTGATGATATGAAGATAAGAAGATATGGAGAGCATTTCGGAATATTTAGTTTTGAATTGTAACTGTTCCTAATAGATAGGCAGATATATTTGTAAAGGGCTCCTTGTATTCTTTAGAAAGGAGATCCTAGAGTAGTGATAGTTAGAACTTTAAGATATTACTTTCAGAGAGAATTTGTAATAGCTTCAAGGTTGTGTAACCCCAGTACTTAGAGAGTACTCGTATTATTTATAATATTGAAGCAGTGATTTTGGTATTTATTGTTTGTGAGTGATCGTTACTGTTTCATACATTTCTCTAGAGTATCAAAGTGTAGTTTCCGCATACACTTTGGTATATTCACAAAGTCTCAATCTTTGTTATTTTGGATTCTTCCAAGGTAACAAACTCTTTATATACTAAAGATTCGATCAAGGCGTGGGATCAACAGGAGGCTTGGAAACATAAATTTCAAAATTATGAATAAACTGGTTAAGGGAAATCTTGTAAGAGGTTTACCTTCAAAACTTTTTAAAAATAATCAAACCTGTGTTGCTTGTCAAAAGGGAAAGCAACATAGAGCTTCTTGTAAGTCCAAAACAGTAAGTTCAATAAGCCAACCTTTACATATGTTGCACATGGATTTGTTTGGTGCAACATTTGTAAAAAGCTTAATGAAAAAGATGTATTGCCTAGTTGTCACAGATGATTACAGTAGGTTTAGTTGGGTTTTCTTTCTAGCTACTAAGGATGAGACTAGTGGAATTCTTAAGTCCTTTATAACTGGAGTAGAAAATCTAATAGATCAAAAGGTTAAGATAATTAGGTGTGACAATGGAACTGAGTTCAAGAATAAGGAGATGAATCAGTTTTGTGAGAGAAAATGTATTAAGAGAGAATTTAGTGTAGTTAGAACTCCTCAACAAAATGGAGTAGCTGAGAGGAAAAATAAAACACTAATTGAGGCTGCTAGGACAATTCAAGCTGATTCTAAGCTACTTACTACTTTTTGGGCTGAAGTAGTTAATATTGCTTGTTATGTGCAAAATAGGGTATTAGTAACTAAGCCTCATAACAAGACCCCTTATGAACTTTTTCTGGGTAGAAAACCAGCTTTAGGCTCTATGAGACCATTTGGATGTCCTGTTATAATTCTTAATACCATTGATCACTTAGGCAAGTTTGATGGTAAGGCTGTAAAGGATTCTTTGTTGGGTACTCAATCAATAGTAAAGCATTTAGAGTATTCAACAGTAGAACTAGGATAGTTGAAGAGAACCTGCATGTCTAGTTTAGTGAGAATACACCTAATATTGCAGGAAGTGGACCAAATTGGCTTTTTGATATTGATGCACTAACAAAGTCAAATTATAAGCCAGTTGTTGTAAGAAATCAGTCTAATGGTAATGCAGGTACGAAAGCATGTGATGATGCAGGTAAAGCTAGAATGGAGACAATACCTGGCAAAGATTACATTCTGCTACCATTGTGGAATGCTGATTCACCATTCTCTCAAAATTCAAAGAGTTCTCCTGATGTTGGATTTAAACCTTCAACATATGATGAAAAGAAGGTTACTGAAGAACCATAAAAAGAAGGTGGTGATCCAAGTAAAGAGGGTGAAAGAGGTGATCAAGAGAAGGATGCTGATGTTAACAGCACTAACAATGTTTATACTGTTAGTTCACTTGTTAAGACTGTTAGTTCACCTGTTAATGCTGTTGATATTCCTGATGATCTAAATATGCCTCCTTTGGAAGATATTGTCTATTCAGATGATGATGAAGATGTTGGTGCAGAGGCTGACATGAACAATTTGGATGCATTTATGCTTGTCAGTCCTATTCCAACTACAAGAGTACACAAAGATTATCCAGTTGAACAAATTATTGGAGACTTGAATTCAACACCTCAAACAAGAAAAATGTCAAAGAATTTGGAGGAATATGAGTTTGTTAGTAATACTCTTAAACAAAAAAAACCATAAAGACCTTCAAAACTGCTTGTTTGCTTGCTTTTTATCACAAGAAGAACCCAAAAAGGTAATTCATGCATTGAAGGATTCAAGCTGGATAGAGGCTATACAGGAAGAGCTTCTATAATTTAAGTTGCAAGAAGTTTAACTAACTATCTCTACCAGACTTAACTGTTATACTACTAGTATTAAGTCTGTTACAATCTATTTTCCCAACAAAGAGGAATTGTGATTAAAAATAAAGCAAGACTAGTTGCTCAAGGGTACACACAAGAAGAAGGGATTGACTATGATGAGGTCTTTTCCCCTGTTGCCAGAATTGAAACAATTAGGCTATTCTTAGCCTATGCCTCATTTAAAGACTTTGTGGTGTACCAGATGAAAGTTAAGAGTGCTTTTCTTTATGGTAAGATTGAAGAGGAAGTCTATGTTTGTCAACCACCAGGATTTGAAGATCCAAACTTCCCTGACAGAGTATACAAAGTAGAAAAGGCACTTTATGGACTACATCAAGCTCCTAGAGCCTGGTATGAAACCTTGTCAACATATCTGTTGGACAATGAGTTTCAAAAAGGTAAAATTAACAAAACCTTATTCATCAAAAGGTACAAAGGTGATATTTTGTTGGTCCATGTGTATGTGGATGAAATCATCTTTGGTACAACAAATAAAAAGTTATGCATTGCATTTGAGAAGTTGATGCAAGAGAAATTTCAAATGAGTTCTATGGGAGAACTTACATTCTTTTTGGGATTACAAGTGCAGCAGACGAAGGACGGCATATTTATTAGTCAAGATAAATATGTTGGTGAAATTCTAAAGAAATTTAGGTTTACAAAAGTCAAGACTGCAAGCACACAAATGGAAACTCAAAAGCCTTTGCTTAAGGATGAAGATGGTGAAAAAGTGGATGTTCATATGTATAGGTCAATGATTGGTTCATTGATGTATCTTGCATCTTTAAGACCTGACATCATGTTTGCAGTGTGTGCCTGTGCTAGATACCAAGTCAATCTAATTGTTTCACATCTTCATGCTGTAAAAAGGATTTTTAAGTACTTAAAAGGTCAACAAAAATTGGGCCTTTGGTATCCAAAAGATTCTCCTTTTGATTTGGTAGCATACATTAATAGTGATTATGCTAGAACAAACTTGGATAAGAAGTATACAACAGGATGTTGTCAATTCTTTGGATGTAGATTAATATCATGGCAGTGCAAAAAAGAGACTGTGGTTGCAAATTCCACAACAGAAGCTGGATATGTGGCTGCTTCAAGTTGTTGTGGACAAGTGCTTTGGATTCAGAATCAACTACTTGATTATGGATACAATTTTATAAATACCAATATCTTTATTGACAATAACAGTACTATTTGCATAATTAGAAATCCTGTTTTCATTCAAAAACAAAGCATATAGAGATTAGACACCATTTTATTAGAGATTGCAATGATAAGAAATTGATTTAAATGGTCAAAATCCATACTGACAAGAATGTTGCAGATTTGCTTACAAAAGCTTTTGATGTAAGTAGATTTTAATATTTGATTGCTAGTATTGGAATGCTAAATCCTTAAAAGTCTTTTATCTCTTTATGTTTTTGTAGAGTTTTGTATGAATTAGTACTGTTATTCATGTCATTAAAAGTTTTTGTTGTTAAGTATAATTAGTACTGCTAGTTATACTTAATATTGCTGCGTTTTTGCTGTTAGTTATACTTATGGTATAATTAACATTGTGATAGTTGATAAAATTGCTATGGCTTGTATTTTCTTAGTTTTTGGACTAACATTTTGCAGAAAAAACAAAGAAATGTGTTAGATTGATAATTGAAGAGTTGTGTAAAAACAGACAGAGAGAATTATGAGTAAAAAGAATTGAGAGAAAGCAAAAACAGACAGAGAAAATTGTGAGCTAAAAGAATTTAGAGAAAGCAAAAACAGACAGAGTTTTTGTGAACCAAAATGTTATATTGATTATGGAAAAATTGTTTAGAATGGAATTGGAGTTAATGTTGGTGACTCAAAGTTAATGCTGCTGTGCATAACTTACTACTGCTGGTTGTAAGTTAATGTTGCTAGGCATAACTTAATGTTGCCAGATGAATGTTAATGTTGTTGAGGGTTCTTTCATAAATACTTCGATTAAGGGTTTCAATCAATCATTCAATCGATTTCACTCTTTCAAATACTCTCTAAACATAAACCCTAACTCAATTTCATCATTTATTATCAAAACCCAACACAATGACGACCCTAAAATTCGCTGATACTCATAATTTGGTCGTGTTTTTGGAAAAACCCACATAAAGTGATGGGTTTGAGCAAATTGTGGATTTTCTGAATGCTCACCCCATAAAATATGTGTTAACCGTTAACCCCACTATATATATATATCTTACATTGCCAAATTCTGGACTACTACTAAGGTTACAACTATCAATGGGGAAGCACAGTTACATGCTTGGGTGGATGGGAAGAAGATAATCATAACTGAATCAACTGTGAGAAGAGATCATCAACTGGAAGATGCTGAAGGTGTTAATTGTTTACCTAATGCTACCATTTTGAACAACTCACACTGATGGTGTATGAAAAATTGTCTTAAAAGCTCACTTTCTATAAATCATTCTTCTCTCCACAATGGAAATTCCTCATTCATATGATTTTACAATGTCTAAGTCCTAAGACTACTACATGGAATGAGTTCAGTAGCACAATGGCATCTGCAATTATCTGTTTGGCCACAAACCAGAAGTTCAACTTTTCAAAACTAATTTTTAAATGTATGATGAAGAATTTGGATAATGTGTCTGGCAAATTCTTAATGTATCCAAGGTTTGTACAAGTCTTTTTGGATCAACAACTTGATGATATGTCAATTCATAAGAGGATTTATGTTGCACCCTCTCACACTAAGAAGGTTTTTGCAAATATGAGAAAGGTAGGAAAGGATTTTTTTTGGTAAAATAACACCTTTATTTCCTACAATGATGGTACAAGAACAGGGTGAAGTTTCAACAATGCCCACTGATCCCTAACATACACCCACCATTACTAAACCATCAACCTCTCAACCTAAAAAGACACAAAAACCTAGGAAGCCTAAAAAGAACACTGAGGTACCTCAACCTAGTGGTTCTGCAGATGAGGCTGTCTATAAGGAGTTGGATGACAGTTTGGTGAGGGCTGCCACTACTGCTTCTAGCTTAAAAGCAGAGCGGGACAGTGGTAACATCATTAAGACCCGGTCTAAAGCAACACCTAATGAAGTTGGTTCCCAAGGAACTACTTCAGGTGGTGGTCCTAGGTGCCAAGACACCATGGGGGACACAATTGCTCAAACTAGGTTTGAGAATGTGTCTAAAACATCCAATGATTCACTGCTCGTAGGAGTTAACACACCTCGAAGTGATGAGGATAGTATGAAACTTAAGGAATTGATGGAATTTTGCACCAAATTGCAACAAAGAGTTCTTGACCTGGAGAACACAAAGACTGCTCAAGCTCAGGAGATTACAAGTTTAAAACTGAGAGTCAAGAAGTTAGAAAAGAAAGGAGGGTCAAGAACTCACAAGCTCAAAAGATTATACAAGGTTGGTAGATCTGCAAGAGTGATTTCCTCTGATGAAGCTAGTTTAGGTGATCAGGAGGATGCATCCAAACAGGGGAGGAAAATTGATGACATTGATAAAGATGTAGAGATTACATTGGTTGATGAAACTCAGGGGAGGTTTGGTGATGATCTAATGTTTGATACAGGTGTTCTTGATGATGAAGAAGTGTTTACAGGACAGGATATGGCTGAAAAAGAGATTAATGTGGCTAAAAAGGAAGTTAGTACTGCTGATCCAGTTACTACTGCTAGAAAAGTAGTTACTACTGCTAGTGTTGAGATTAGTATTGTCAGTCCAACTAAAACTATAATTGCTGATGATTTGACTCTTGCTCAGAATTTAATAGAGATCAGAAGTGCAAAACCCAAAGTCAAAGGGGTTGTGATTGAAGAGCAGGGTGAATCTACAACAAGAACAAGACCTTAACAACTACCATCAAAAGATAGTAAAGTTATCATGGAAGAGCCTAAGAAACCAACAAAGAGAAAAGATCAAATTAGGCATGATGAGGAGGTTGCTTAAAGACTTGAAGCTCAAATGCAAGTTGATTTAGAGGAAGAAGATAGGCTTGTAAGACAAAGAGAAGAAAAAGCTAACATTGTTTCATGGGATAATGTGTAAGCAATGATAGACACTGATTATCAAATGGCTCAACAAATGCAAGCAGAACAACAAGAAATTTTGAGTATTGAAGAGAAGTCCAAATTGTTTGTAAATCTTGACGCAAGAAAAAACTTTGCAGCAATGAGAGCTCAAGAAAACAGGAACAAACCACCAACTAAAGCTCAAAAGAGAAAAACAATGTCTACTTATCTGAAAAACAGCTGGATACAAGCACAATCAATTGAAGAACAAAAGCTTTGATGATGTTTAGAAGTTAATTGATAAAAAAAAGCTATGATGAGGGTAAACACATTTGTAGATATGGATACAGAATTGGTGGAAGGCAGTAAAGTAAAATCAAAAGGCAGTGAGATAAGAGAAGAAGGAAGTTCTAAGAAAGCAGGAGAAGATCTGGAACAAGAAAGCTCTAAAAAGCAAAAGTTGGAAGATGACAACGAAACAGCAGAACTTAAAAGTCTAATAGAATTCATGCCAGATGAAGAAGAGGTTGCACTTGATGCAATTCCTTTGGCTACTAAATCTCCAAGCATTGTTAACTGGAAATTCATAAAGAGGGGAAGAAAAGCTATTACCAGATAATCAGGGCTGATGAAAGTTCAAAGATGTACTTAGTGTTCAGTCATATGCTTAAAAGTTTTAACAAAGAAGACTTAGAAACTTTGTACAAGTTGGTAAAAGCTAAGTATGGATCAACAAGACCAGTGGAGGACTTGGATTTAGTTTTATACGGAGATTTGAAGACAATGTTTGAACCACATGTAGAGGATAATGTATGGAAAAATCAATTAGACTACAGAGTATTTGATTGGAAGCTATACGATTCATGTGGAGTACATTCATTAAGAAAGCAAAATGTGCACATTCATAGGTTGGTAGAAAAGAGATACCCTCTTACAGCACCTACAATCACAGATATGCTAAATAGGAAGCTGCAAGCTGATCATTGGAATGAAATGTTATCAACTTCTTAAGCTCATCACAAAACAACTCAAGAATCAATGAAGTGTTTGGAAGCATCCTTCTGGTGATTGATGAAGCTTTGAATAAAACTTGATGATTTTGAAGAAGAATATCAAGTTTAGGGGAGGATTGTTGGGATTAAAAGCCTTCTTGAAGTTACTGCTTATAAGGTTTGTATTACTGTTGCTAAGCAAAAGTTAGTGTTGTTCATTAACTTTAATAAAAAATATGCTAAGTAGTTAGTGTTGCTAGTATAAAGTTAGTAATGTTGGTGAAGATTGAAGAAAATATTCTAAGTAGTTACTACTGCTTGTACACAGTTAATGCTGCTGGTGTATAAGTTACTACTGCTGGTGTTCAGAGTTAATGCTGCTAGTATAAAAGTTATAACTGCTCAAAGATTAAGACTGCTGAAAGAGTTTCTACTGTCAGAAAAGAAAGGATAAAGATTGATTGGAGATCAAGATTACTTACGTGATAAGTATTAGTTATTTATAGAATAGATCATAGAGAATATTCTAAGTCTTAGAAATATATTGTAAATCGACTAGGACTCCTTGGTGTATAAAAGGAGGTCCTAGGGCATAGAGTTTGATATCTTTTGTTTTGATATCGTTATAGCTTTAAGGTTTTGTAACCCTAATACTAGTTAGAGTATTCATATTAATATATTGAAGCTTTGTTTGTTAATCTGTATGTTCATTAGAATTACTGTTCTATTGCATATTCTTCTTATTGATCAAAGATTAGATTCTGCATAATCTTTGATATATTTTACAAAGTTTCTACTATAGTTGTGTTAGATTTATCTAGCATAACTAAACCTTAACAAGCATAAGGAATTAAAGATCTATTGAAGTGAGATCAACAATGGATTAATTGATTAAGGTCTTATGTACCCCTTCTCTCATGTTTCTGTTTTGTCAATTTCAGCTTCTAGCCAAATTCTTATTGTTTGATTTATGTTTTCAGTTTTGGCGGTAAATTGCATATGTACTGTATCTTCTGAATTCATTTGAATCGTAAATAAAAATTTGTTCGCTTGATTCATTTGTTTGTTGTGTGGTTTGATATAGTAACCACATCATTGATCAATTAAATCTCATACATGAATGCTATTTTAACACTATAGGAAATGGAAAACAGAGCCTTATTGAAGTTGTTGAGCAAGTAAACGTTAGACTATGTATTATATACATGTGATGTGCAGGCTGTTAGTTGGGCGATAATGAAAATACTAATAGAGATCGTTGCCAATTTCATCGTATTACAAGTCCTCCGAACAAGTATACTAACCATAATAGCATCATAAACCAACAATCAATTTTCCAACATAAGATTAAACCAGGAGTTAACATAAATTATTGACACAGAAACATAATAAACGACAAGTAAAATTTGCTTATAAACTTTTGTGATTAAACGTTTTAAAAAATATATATATGAACACTTACCACTGGGTGTGAGCATACCGGACCGGAAGACCGGACCGGACCGGAAGACCGGACCGAACCGGATCGAAGGTATTTCGGTCCGGTCCGCGGTCCGGTATTTTGGACCAATTCGGTCCTCGGTCCGTTCCGACCAAAAACCCGATGATAATGCCGTGTAGGACCGGATCGGACCGAAGACCGACGCGGACCGGACCGACCCGGACCGGACCGTACCATTTCGGTCCGGTCCGCGGTCCGGCATTATGGACTATTTCGGTCCTCGGTCCGGTCCGGTCTTGGACATGTGCTCACCCCTACTTACCACGTGTCTACGTCAGTAAAAAGTAATTATAATCCAAATTAAAAATCATAATTAAAATTAAAAAAAGTTAACTATTAAAGTTTTGTTATATAAAAAAAATATTCAAAATTTTTGAAAAAAACTCGTGCGTGCACGGGTATTATAACTAGTTTACTTATAAAGTTTAACCAGCTTCGTACCTATTGACCGGCATCGCAAACCATGCCTTCGGGCCCGTCACTAGTAGTAACTAAAAGTGTAAGCACGAAACGCTAGGGTTTAATTATCCATAATTGTACTACTAATAACTTAATTGGTACTATAGTAATATAATTTAAGAATTGAGAGCGTCCATAATCGAATGTTTATGCAAATGTTTATAAAGCTTGAAATGTTTTATATGTTGATTTATCATGGTGAGACAAAGTTTATTATAACATGGAATGAAATAAGTTTACATTTATAGACTTTTTCATTTGAACCAAATAGTAAATACATCTTTAATTCATAACTCTTTAATAAGTTTAGGGATAAAATGTTTATAAAATTATATTTTGTTAAAGAAAAATTATAAAATAACATAGAAATTCTATAAACCTTTATCATTGGAGATGTTGCAAGGAGCTAGAAATTACAAGGAAATAAGATGCGGATTTTTAAGCCAATCCGTCCAACTAAAAGAGGCTTTACATCTAGCCCGACACCAATAAAACGATTTAGAAATAACATCATCTAAGAACATAGCTTTAATCAGACTCTTTCCTTCAAAGATTTTCTTGTTACGATACCACCAAAGGAGCCACCACATCACGTAATACACACCTTCAAACATCAATTTAGTTTTAGAAGCCATTCGAATGGTAACAATCCAGCCCTTCCACGTAGCATACGAATCAATCTCCATATCCGGCACTTCCCACCACCTGTTGATTAAACGACGAACACTTGTTGCCATATCGCAAGTGAAGACAAATGGCTAGTAGTCTCAACACCAATGTCACAATTACCGCACTATATAGAATCAATAACTATACCCCGTCTCGATATATCAAACCTAGTAGCCAACGATTCCGTCATGACCTTCCAAGCGTGAATGTTGATTTTATTTGGAACACAACGAATCCATCGAGTAGAGTTCTCTCCACCCGAGCATAATTTATTGTCTATAATCTTCCTTACCGAAGCAACAGAAAACTGACCTGAGCCATTCGCCGTCCACGTCCAACGGTCCGACCCTTGAGCGAGGACAACCTGCTGCAGCAAAACAGAGAACTCAGCAAATTGTGCGTTTTCAATACCACCTCTTGGCAGCCTGCGAAATGAATGCGATAAAGTCTGGTGCGCCAGCTTATCTCCAACGGTAACAGATTTGCAATTTTCGAGAGCATATATGCGAGGGAACCTATCCTTAAGAATACCTTCAACGTGCCACGGCTCGTCCCATAAACGCGTGGAAACACCATTCCCCAAAGTGATTCGTAAATAATTCATCAACTTAATACCTTTACTAGACAACACATTAATCTCATTGATAATGCTTGACCAACAAGATTTAGAGTTATCAATCCTTATGTCTCCAATACTCCCGTCCATCCCGTGAATAGCTTTGATGACTCTAGCCCATAAAGAAGACCCTTGGGTTAGAAACCTCCAAACCCATTTGAACAACAATCCTCTATTTAGCGCGTAGAGGCTCGAGACACCAAGCCCGCCTTTTTCTTTAGGAGAAATCACCTTATTCCAATTTACCCAAGAAATCTTCCTGCTAGATACTTCATGACCATTGAAAAAATGTTTACGAATCGATTCAAGCTTATGAAGGATACCTGATGGAACTTTAAACAATGACATATGGAATATGGGCATGGATCCAAGAACCGATTTCACAAGAGTAAGTCTTCCTCCACTCGACAACATCTTCATCTTCCATTTGGAAAGACGATTCCTAACCCGATCAACCGTATCATCCCAAGAATGTAATCTATGCATCCTACCTCCAACCATGGACCCAAGATAACTAAAAGGCAATTTAAGAACCTGACATCCAAGATCCTCCGCAGCACGAGAAATATTGTCGTTGTTAACATGAATTCCCAAAATCTTACTCTTACACATATTGATCTTTAAACCAGAAGCCTTGTGAAAACATTTTAGAACGTGTGTTAATGTAGATATGTTCCGATGGCTCCATTGGCCAACAAAGACCGCATCATCCGCATAGAACAAATGGGATAAAGTCACCGTATCACGAAGCTTAACCCCATGAAATAAGCCTGCGTCCACAACCCGCTGAAAAGAGAGATGTAAACTTTCCATAATCAAAATAAAAAGAAATGGAGACAACGGATCACCTTGTTTCAATCCTTTACCAAATTCAAACTCTTCCGTAGGACTACCATTGAGAATAATAGAACCTCTCGATGATTGCAGAAAACATTGAATCCATCTTCTCCATTTATCACCAAAACCAAACTTACATAAAACATCATCGAGAAAATCCCATCGAACCGAATCACACCATTGTATAACCTCATTAAGAATAAATGGCCCGTCTAAAATCTGCCTATTAGCAACAAACGCCGACTGAACCTCACTCACTATACCCCCCAAAACATTAACAAGCCGATTCGATAAAATTTTTGCAATAATTTTATATACGCTTCCAATAAGGCTTATAGGTCTAAAATCTTTAACCAGATTCGCATCCGAAATTTTAGGAATCAAAGCGATAAATGAAGAATTGCAACCTATAGGTAAGTCATCATGAGTAAAGAAATAACTTACCGCATTACACGTCCTTCTCCACAATATACCAAAAATGTCAGAAGAAACCAAAGGTGAATCCATCCGGACCGGGGGCTTATTCGTTTCAACATTCCCACACGGCTTTTTTCGCTCTACGAGCTAGATATCATTAGATACCGACATTTCCAGATCTCGAGATTGATCAGGTTGCAATTGTTACGGAATTCCATGGGAGGGTATGCGCGATTTTCATCTGGTTTACAGAAACGTCTTGTACTCAAATGTCCAGAAATTCTCTTTTTCACACTTTTTTGGATTATCTACCATATACCATCCACTACTAATCCGTGATATTAAGGATATTACGTTTTTTGTTGAGAGTGCCGTGAAAAATTTAGGAGTTCTCGTCCCCTTCAATAGCCATTTGTTTTTCGCTTTTGAGCCAATTCATCGAATCTATCTCGTTCGGCAATTTTGAAGCTTACGAATAATCTCCTGACGCACACGGAATGTCTCTTCGAACCCTTAGGCCACTGTCATGAATCTGATCAAAAGCTCAGATTCTTTTTATATTGAGTTTTCGCATATTTTTTCCTAATCCCATATTATGTTTATTCTTCTCGAATATTCTACTAAAGATGTTTGAGGCTTATACATCATGACTTTTCTAGGCGTTCGTTTGCCTTTGTGTATTTTGTTTGACAGCATCGCTTTTTCAGCTTCGTGCATTGGCTGGTTCTGAGGAGGCCTTCAGCCGAAACTTAAGACAACGGGAGCCTTCAATTTCTTCTTCATTCTTTCGGGCAAAAGGCTGGGCGGTTGTCGAATGACCCAGGTTCTGTGAGTTCCTAGACATACTTCCTGGTTCGCGTCCATACCAAATTTATGTTTCTTGAAACCTCTTTTATATTTCCTACATCATTAAAAACTTTAAAGGAACTTGTGAAAATGTATGCTTACTAACCGAATTTGGTGCTTAGGGTTTGCAAACTTACAAAAGTTGGTGTGATGGGTCTTGTTTAAGTAGAGTCAATCATCTAATATGTGATGAGAGAAAGAGATAAGAACCGCGTTATATTGTGTTTAGTGATAAGAGGAGAGTAAGATATAAGTGGATGCGTTTGATCGTGTATTTAAGAGACACATACCCTTTTAACCAACTGAGCTTAGCTCAGTTGGCCACCTGAGGTCTCCTAAGGAGCTTTGGGGGATGTTTTACCCTCCTAGGCAAGGTCTCAAGTTCGAGTCTTGACTAGGGCGATAGGGGTTTTCTCCCGCGTGCGTAAAGGGAAGGGTGCCATTGCCTTCTGGGCTGGACCCAACCTGGTTGTGTGGGCTCGCTACGCCTTCTGGGCTAGGGGCCATGTAGCCACAATTGCCGTTCCAAAAAAAAAAGAGACACATACCCTTTTTATTAATTTTTCGTGGCTAATGAATAACAAGCTCGATTTATGAACAATGCGGCTTAATTTTTTTTCTTATTATTTTCTTTTCTCCAAATCTTAATTTTCATCTTACTTATAAAACAACCTTGAGAAAATATAACATTTGTTATAAATATCAATCTTTTCTCCAAATCTTAGATAGGATGCTCATCCTGACAACCTTGAGTAAGGCTGTAAACGAAGCGGACGGACACGAATGAAGCCCTGTTCATGTTCGTTTGTTTAATTTTAGTTGAACAAATAAACGAACACTAACGCTTAAACGGACAAATTTTCTTGTTCATGTTCGTTTATTAAGAAAATGAGTTGTTCATCCTCGTTTATTAAGATACTAAACAAGCGCCAAACGAACATAAATGATCGAACATAAATGAACGTAGACAAACAAGCATAAATTTTGTTAAATTATGCATATATTTTGTTTTATAAGTGTTGTTTTGTTTAAACAAACCAACTTTAAAAGTATACAATTAAAAGATATGATATACGAAAATAAATAAATAAACGAACATTAACGAACGCATAATCGGACGTTGACGAACATAGATGAACGGACGCGACTTTTGTTCATGTTCATTCATTTAACTAAACGAACGTAAAATATTTCTTTTGCTCGTTCATTTAATAAATAAATAAAAGTAAACGAACTTTCTACCGAATAGTTTATAAAATGTTCATTGAACGTTGAGTTTTTAGAACCATAACCTTGAATTTAATTACTATTATCCACGCCATTCAATCAAATTTCACGTCATATATAACTGTCCAACTCATTTGCACGGTTACACCTCACATTTTGGTTCTTTGTACTTACTACGAAAGCAATAAAAAAAAACCCTGAAGCTTCATTTCCTAACAATTTGTCTTCTTTCTTCTCATATCTTTCTTGCATCCTCTACTACCCATTTCCTCATCTATCCCATTTATATGGTTCTGTGGGTGTTATATATGTGGTAACGATAGTGGTTTAATGTGGCCGCGTTTTTGAATTTTTTCCTATAGGTTAAGAATTATGCTACATCTAAAAGAACCACAAAAAAATATTATGTCATGTTTTGATTGATGACTTTTCAAGCAATTTCTTTCTCTTCTTTTTGATTAACCCAATCAAAACATCACACCTCATGTTTGTGGATATTTCTTTGTGGTTATTTTGTGGATGTAGCAAAATAACCGGTTTGAAAATAGTTTACTAACTTTAATAACCGGTTTGAAAAAGTTCACTAATCCGGATGAACAAATATAAAGTTTAGTAACTTATGTGAACATTTTCGCAAAGTTTAATACGGAGTAACATATTTCTACATTAACTTATAGGAAAAAATGAAAAGTACCATTATTGCTAGAACTGAATAATGAATATGCTTGAAACTGGTGGTTGCAGCGCGTGTTATAAACGAAATGTTCAGTGCATGGGGGATACAGGAAAGTGAAGTAACAAATATGGGTTGGAACATAAGCGGAGAACTTTGCAGTGGTGCTGCTCTGAACTCTAGTAATTTTGATTCCGATGAGTATAATCCCGTCATTAAATGTGACTGTAACTTCCCCAACTCTACTTGCCACATTACTGGATTGTGAGTGCTCTCTTGAACATCTTCTGACACAACATACGTTTGCACTTTTACTTTAGCGAACATAAACAGCTTGTTTAAAATAATAATGTGACAAGCCACCTCATTAGAAAATGGGACTAATCATATCAACATTTGGTTAAAGACTAAAAGCACTTTGATATGATTGGTATAAAACGGAAATATGGTTATGATATTAAGTATTTTCTTAAGTACCAGTATTTTTCTTGATTGATGATATAAATTGCTATTTCAGCGCAATTAGCAATTATTTTTACTCCATCTAAAATTCTGTTAATGAACTTTAGGAACCTGATCTTTCGGGCACTTCAATTCTTACTTATGTCTACTCTATTTATCCCTTTGACAATCATTGTTTCACTGAAATCATCAGAAAAGTGTATGCACGGGACGCTGTAGGCCCGATCCCAGAAGGACTCTGGACTTTGACTTACCTTACCAATCTGTATGTATGCTTCTTAAGCTCTATACTCACATATGTACATGCGTGTCTTTGTGTGTCTGGGCACGCGCACGCTTGCACACACACATTTTAATTCTTGTGAATATCTATGCTTTTATTCCGCTTATTAATCAAGTATCTGCTACAGTAATGTAGCCCAAAACTACTTGACAGGTCCTTTGTCACCATCTATTGGCAATTTAACTCGAATGCAGTGGCTGTAAGCCCTCACTTTTTAAATATTTAAACTCTGTGATTATATCAAACTCTACATGCTTAAGACTACATCTTATATTTACTACGATTAATTTGATTTTTGTTAATAGGACTTTTGGCATCAATGCATTATCAGGGGAAGTTCCACCGGAGCTTGGACGCCTTACTGACCTTAGATCACTGTATGTATTTTTTTTTCACTTTGTTAGTTTTGCTTCATTTTTTATTAAAATTTTATTTTCTATAACTTTCATGTTGCAGATCATTTGGCACAAATAATTTCAGTGGTTCCTTGCCATCTGAACTAGGCAATTTACGAAGATTACAGCAGATGTAAGCACATTCATGAATTAATTCTTAGGGTTAATAGACAAATAAGTTACTAAAGTTTCGTAAAATGTTCGCCTACGTTACTGTAGTTTAAAACGTTACAAACAAGTTACTCTAGTTCACGGGTTTATATAATGGGTTACTGAACATTAAGAAAAGTTACATTCAAGTTACTCCCAGGATGGGCAACCGGATGATATACCGGTTCCCTTGTCCACGTCGACACTATAGTTTAAAATGTTACAAGCAAGTTACTATAGTTCACAAGATTACTAAATGGGATACTGAACATTAAAAAAAGTTACACTATATTTTCGTACGTTTTTGTGTATTTTCGTCCGTTTTTGTACGTTTCTATCTGTTTTATACGTTCGTGTACTTTTATTATCCATTTTCGTACGTTTTTGTATATTTTCGTCTGTTTTTGTACATTTCTATCCGTTTTTATACGTTTTTATTTGTTTTCTACCTTTTTTACGTTTTTGTACGTTTTCTCCATTTTCGTACGTTTTTGTATGTTTTCCTACGTTTTTGTACGTTTGTTTACGTCTTTCACTGTTTTTGTACGTTTTTCTCCATATTCGTACATTTTTTTATATTTTTATACGTTTCTATTCGTTTGTGTACTTTTTCTCAGTTTTCGTACCTTTTTACGATTTTCTACATTTTACTCCATTTTCGTCCGTTTTTGTATATTTTCGTCCGTTTTCGTACGCTTTTATACGTTTCTATCCGTTTTTATACATTTGTGTACGCTGTTTTTTCTGTTTTTGTACCTTTTTTACGTTTTGATATGTTATTGTATGGTTTTTTACGTTTTCGTCCATTTTCGTACGTTTTTGTATGTTTTCATAATTTTTTTACGTTTGTGTGAGTTTTTATACGTTTGTGTACGTTTTATACGTCTTTTTACGTTTTCATACTAGTTTTACGTTTTTCTACATTTTTATACGTTTGTGTGTTCATACATCTCTGTACTTTTTTTTGTATGTTTATATGTTTTTTACGTATAAAAACGTAAGAAAGCATATGAAAACGTATAATCCAAAAACGATAATAACGTATGAAAACATATCAAAACGTAAAATTACGTCTAAAAACGTACAAAAGTGTACAATAACGAATAAAACATACAAACGTAAAAAAGTTTAATTGTAAAACACGTAACAAAAGTGTTCACGTAACAAAAGTGTATAAAAACGTACAAAAGCGTGTACACTTTTTTACGTTTTTGTACACGTAACAAAAGTGTACAATAACGTATAAAACATACAGACGTAATTCTTATAATACTTAATTCTTATAATACTTTTTTTTCCAAGTTAATTTACATAGTTCTTATTAGATAGCTAATTTCATCTTCACATGTGTTTACTGTTTCAGTTACATTGATAGTGCTGGACTTAGTGGTGAGATACCTCCTACTTTCGCGAATTTAAGTAGCATGGAAAGAGTGTAAGAACATTTACTTTTATTGACTATAAGCATTTTATAACGTGCATTATTTGTTATGAAACTAAATTATTGGCCTCACAGATGGGCTTCGGACAATAATTTCACAGGGAGAATACCCGACTTTATAGGGAACTGGACACAGTTACAATCATTGTAAGTTGATATTTATGAGCTAATCAAGGTGTATGAGATGAAACCGTATAATTATAAAATGATTGATGTCTATATAGGAGGTTTGAGGGGAACTCTTTTGAGGGTTCAATACCACCTTCATTTTCTAGACTGACCGCTTTGCAGGAGTTGTGAGTCTTTTATTCTTAAATTTTTTAAGAAATCGTCATTTAACTTATTTAAGCCACTAAGTTCTACTTCTATAATATAATGTAACAGGAGGATAACTGGTTTACGTAATGGAACCCTTGACTTTATCGCGAATTTGAAGTCCTTGACTGTTCTGTGAGCAAATATTAGTACCTTTCTTGAGTCTACATATTTTCTGTTTGTAATGTTACTTATAACGAGATGTATCTCTTGCAGACTTTTAAGGAATAACAGAATTACTGGCTCTATTCCATCCGACATTGGAGAATATCAAAATTTGATACAACTGTGAGTAATCTGGGACTAAAGGTTCTCTATACAAATGGTTTATTGTTTATTTAGAGGAAAAAATTGTGAACCAAATAATCTCGCTCCATTGCTTCATATGTAAATATTAATACACGAAGGACCAAACATGTTAGTTAGTTAGTTTATAACCGAAATGTTAGTTAAAAGTTAGTTATTTTCGGTTAGACAAAACAAAAAGGTTACACCGGTTCACTTACACCGGTTAGAAACATATATATGTAAAACTATGTATCGATTGAATGGTTAGACAAAAATACTTATTCAATATTACTTTGCAACTTGCATAATTCGATTTAGAGTTGGGACAACATTTGGCATCAAGAGCAAGGATTATACACGAAACGATTTCTGTTTCTGCATAACAAATATTACCGAAAGGCCATAGGAAGAACACGCTGAAAAAAAACCATCCTTGTTTTTCAGTGG
>BQNB010034031.1:4786-51891 GCA_026074375.1 Tanacetum coccineum
CGTCAATTCATTAAGTTTCTTGCTGCCCTCATCACTTCCAAGTGTGTAACCTCCTGAGAGAGATGAATAATGGGGCATGGAAGATGTTGTTTGTGGAATTATTGGTTCAGTTAAAGGTGGGGATATAGGAGTAGTGATTGGCTCAGGTGTAGGTACTTGTGAAGGTTGTTCTTGTGATGTCATTGGGTGAGATATAGTGGGTTGTGAATTAGTTGGAGAAACAATGGGTGTGTGTTGGGACTCAATAGTGAGTGTTGGTCCTTCACCCTGACCAGGTTGGCCATGAATCAACATAGTATCAAAGAGTTAGTCACCAAACAGTGTAAATGGTAACCCAGCAGTACTAAGTTAACACTAGCAGTATTAACTTTGGTCTAGTAGTACTAATATTTTTGCCCATTATTTGCCTAGCAGTATTAACCTTTTCTCTAATAGTCATGCAACAACATGCCTCTATTCATCACAAGCACACTAGAAAAGACTAGATAAACATGTGAGAATTCATGAGGATCCATATTTATGCCTAACCCATGAATAAAGATTAAAAACTGTGATCTAAGATTATTAACTTCCTCTCAAACATTACTTCAAAGGTGAAACATTCAACATCAGGTATTCAATATGCTTGACCTACAGGTGTTAGTCCATAGCCAAAAATACACAATCCAAAGTATTTTCTTCTTGACAGTATTAAGTATGAATAAGGAAATTAGATTCCTTTAAGGACCCAAGCCATTACTGACTTGGATCTGCCTCGTGCATCAATGTAGTTGTTTCTTTTAAAAGCAAGTGACGCACCATTAGGTTTGGTAGGTCTCCAAACCCAACATGCTGATGTCTTAACAACATTAACCCCTTTTACCCTAACAACATTAACTGGTCCTGTATATGACCTAGCAGTATTACTTGCTTTAGGCCTTTTAGAATAATAATGTCTCTTGGCAGTATGCACAGATCTTCTAGTTAATGTTGTTTGCTTGTGAAAGGGCCTCTAAGCAGTTGATTGTGCTTGTTTAGAAAAATGTGACATTGATTTAGCATTATGAATTGCAGGTTTGGGGTGAGCAGTATTAACAGGCCTAACAGTATTAAGTGGTATGAGGCCAGTTTTCAACAAAACTGCTCTTGGAGTCATATTCTTGTGTACACTAGGGTTTGTGGTTTTGGCATAATAGTCATAATTCACCCTATTGTAATTATTTCTAGATACTATTCTTTTTCTTTGATGGTGATCACAGTTAATCTGCACATGATTAAAACTCCCACAAATAAAGCAAGCTTTGTTATACATCACAAAATTACTTCCTAGTTGATTGGACTTCTGTCCATTCTAATTCCTTTGATTCCCCCTAGGAGTTTGTGATCTATACATCTCAGCATACCTAACTGACTTTTTAACTGGTTTTTCATGATTTTTAGGTTTGACAGACTCTACCTTTTTATCAATAGGAAAAATAGTTTCTTTATCAACATTAAGTGAAGACTCAACAAAGCTACTTGTATCTTTTGATACTTGTTCTTTTACCAAAGAGTCATCAGAATTTTCCTTAGAATCATCTGATTTTTGATCACAAACAATGTTAGACTCTTGCTTACTATTCTCAGAACCATAACCTTTGAATTCAGGCTCTTTGAATTCATCAAGACCAGAATAAGACAAATCAAGCTTTTTAGGTCTATTATAGATTAAAGGATGAGGTGGAGGAACTGCACTATACCCCAAACCCTTTTTACTTTTGTCAGTTATCTGACTCCCTAACAACTTGTCTAGGTCTTTTGAGGCCTTATCAAATTTCTCAATTTTAAATTCAATGCCCTCTTTTTCTTGCTTAACTTTTTCAAACTCACTTTTAAGCACATTTATTTCATAGTCTTTGCAAGCTACTTCTCTTTTAAGAACTGCAACTTCTTCACTAAAAAGAACCTCATTCTTTCTATATGTGATAAGTTGTTCTTCTACTGTTGCTAAACCTCTTTTATAAGTAGCTGCTGTAAATTCAGTTTGATTAAGCTTAACAATCAAATCATCACACTGTTTCTTAAGAGTTTCATAGTTTTTCAGACAAGTTTTAGAGCAAGTTTTATCATTGTATACCTCAGAGTCTGAAAACGCCATTAGAGCCATGTTTGTCTGAACACCTGTTCTTCTGCCATGTTAACTCCATCAAAACCACACCAATTAATAGCCAACATGGGCCTTTGAAGATGTGTCTTTATTGTTTCCTTGCTTCCTAGTGTTGTCTTGATATTTGAACTGACCCTCCTTGTTCCTTGGTGCTCTACCAAACAGCCTTTGGCAAAGGTCCTATCTTTGACTGTTTGAAACACGCTACTTGGATTTATCAGACCCGCAGTATCATTAGCAGTAATGAAAATTTTTCTTACCTTTTCTCTAATAGTACCTTCTTTGCACCTCATATACTTACTAGAGGCTACCACTGAGGGGGGGTGGGGGGGGGGGGGGAAATCAGTGCTTCTAGATCAATCTCATAATTTGCTCTAAGTCTTGCTGTAGGAGATTAGAACCATTGGGATTTTCAACCATGAAAGCATACACAACATTATCACTAAAGCTAGCAGTACTAACTTGAGGACTAGCAACATTAACATTAGGGCTAGCAGTACTAACTTCATATGCAGGTATAGCAGTATTAACATCATTAGTACTGCTATGCTTTGGAGTTAGTCATAATGGCTAAGTTTGGGAGCACCACTACTTTGCACCAACAGAATTTATTTACACTTTGTTCAACAATTTTGAAGTGTTGTACAAATCATCATGCTCATATGTTTCAATTTCACCTTATTCGTCTAGACTACTATAACATGAGTATGTCCACTCAAAAGGCAAGCGGTTTAAATTTATGAATTTAAGTCTTCTTATCGATTGACCGACAGATGAACCTAAAAATTTACATAGCCTAACTAACAATCTTTCTAGAGTCCTTTAAAGATAGGAGTCAAGAGACTCTGACCTTGATGCACTAAAATTTTTCATATTGTTTCTTTTAAAAGTGTCTTCTGTGTTTTCTTAGTGGCTTCAATTACCATCCAACGTGTTTCATGCAGCAAACCCTTGTTTTAGCATCAGTATACTGACTGATATGTGAGTTTTATTTTCATTGGGAAGTAGCCAAGAGTAGCAAGCTTCTCGAGCCTTCACAATATTCTTCTTGTTGTTCTTTTTTTCAGCAGTTACAGTCTTGACATCTATGACACTAAAGTACCATTCTCTTGTTCTGTTTGTGGTACAGATGCCCATGAGTACAATCTCTATACCTCCCATAGAGTAGTTTGTCTGTATGCTGGAAAGTAATGCTTAATTCTTTTATCAACCACATCTCATACGCACCCAGTTTGAGTATGGTAGCTTAGCAGTAGTATTAACCTATGTTCATAGTTAACATTCCCTGTTTCTGATCAAAGTTTCTCAAAGCAAATCGTCTACCACTTGTTGATCCCAATCCTTGATCGATTCCTTAGCTTGTCTAAGGTTAAATTACCTTGGATAAATCCAAAATAACTTGTTGTAGAAACTTTGTATGTATACTAAAGTGTATGCGGAATCTACACCTTAATACCTAGAAGTATTATGAATAAAACAGTAATCGTAAATAAACAAAGATATAACTAAACGCTCCAATATTATTAGATCAATAATACGAGTACTCTTCACTAGTAATAGGGTTTACAACCTTGAAGCTTTTCTAAATCGACTTGACAACTATGAAAACTTGTATGCAAAACTTATGCCCTAAGACCTCCTTTTATAGACTAAGGAGTCCTAGTCGGCTTACAATACATTCCTAAGATATCAGAATCTTTTCTAAACATAAACGTAATCTCTTAAACAAATACATTATGCATATCTTATACAAAAATATCTCAATACATATCTTCACAAGTTTTCTTGTTCTCCAAACAATCTTTATCTCTTTAAACCGTCTTTATCCTCTTGACAGTAGTAAGTCTTCTAGCAGTTGTAATTCAGCAGCATAAACTTTTGTACCAGCAGTACTGAGCAGTAGTAACTCTAAGAATCCTTGAAGTCTTTTAAGTCCCAACATGAAGGCTTTGCACATGGCATTCATGCGATCAAAATTATAAACCACAAACTGCATGACTGGGTCATCAAGATCTGGTTCCGAGATCGTGTCGCTGGGTCCTCCGGCGTCTTGAGTGATGGGTGTTGGTCCGGTTCTTGGTTCGTCAGGATCAATCGTTGCCTCTTGAACTGTGGTTTGAATTAGATCATCTCCACTCATGATTATGACTTCGTCATTCCTAGTGGGGTAGTGATACATGCTGCTACAGTTTCCTTTTGAAAAGATATCGTTTGGGTCTCACGGATGGCGCTAATTGATGATACAAAAAATCACGGGTATAGATTATGGGTTAAGATCACTTGACCTTCACCGAATTATCATATGACATGAGTCTGTAATCATTTATAGGAGGTAGACTAGGGGTCGAGACATGTGTGTTCTTTAATGGTATTACGTCGAGGGGGGCGAAAGATTATTGATAACTTCTCGGGTGGCGATTCCCCGCAGGTAACTTCATACTATATATGTAGTTTTACGCCACATTTATGAGTTGGGTTTGGAGGACTTTGTTGAGAAAGATTTTGGCTCATTTAGGATGCTTTTTCCTACAAGAGTATTGTAATATTATATAGAGTCATTACTCTATGTCTTCTACTGCTTGAATATTATGTCGAGGACAGTGTGTGAAGTTAAGAAGCTATGGAGTGGAGTGTGTTTCCTTTGTAAAATAATGACTCTATTTATAGTGCAAGTAGATGGATAGCAAGCTAGTTGCAAACAAGTTATAAGCAAGTTGCATGCAAATTGCATGAGGGAATATTTCCAAATCGAATAAGATCTCTGATATTCGTTTTTCATATAACAAGCACATGTTGTTATCCTTCTAGATGAAACAATTCCTTTGTGTAAATATAGTACTTTTATTTTAGATGTATTTAGGTATAGCTCATCACAAACCAAGCAATCCGACCTCATCTTTGAGACCTCCCATAACCGGCCTAGCAAGGGAAAGGAATTCCCAGACTTTCCTTTTTCTTGTTTTTACTATTTATTCCTTATATTAACGTTTAACGACTATTAGTATTTATTATGTTAAGTAACTATTAATTAACGTTCGTTTGCTTATCACTTACTAATATATTACAGTTAATATATTATATAATTGTTTTACGTATTAACGCATGCGTCCCTATATGCTCGAGTAAATACCCGAACATATATTATTTTACGTGTACATATTCCAACAACTCCCACTTGAACATGTATCAAATAATATAATAACATTGGTAAGCGTCTAGCAACACGCCAATGCTTCCATGAAACCAGAGTGTGGTTTCATAAAGTCATGGTTAAATGATTTACCATTTACTATCCCTTTATTTTAGATACCGTGTTAAAATGGATACGGATCAACGTCATTCTATTATTTAACGATTTGTTTCTCGTATATGTAGTTAATTAAGATTACCAAAAGTCATTGAGACACTTCTACATGAGCTTTTGGTTGCGGCCACACATACATCTGATTAATCCTACGAGGGGCCCAGTGGCATCATTCTTCAACTATTAAAGGAACAAATTCTTTATTGAATACAAGTGTCAGACATATGCTTCACAATCACTTCTGAAAATAGTCCTTATTAGCTACCTTGTTCATGACAGCTTAAACTATAACAAGAAGGATTATCCACACATGCAAGACCTACTTGCATCTCAAGTCTAAGGATTAGTAAATAAAATCACTTACAAGATTCACTTAATGACGCCGATTCATAAAGTGATAATCTTGTTAGTTAGGGAAATCTGATATGCATCTTATGAATATCATGTAAGTTTGGCGGACACTTTGTTTAATATTACCAATCACTCAAATTTGTCTTAGTTCAATAATATTCCCATATTGTTGATCGACAATAGACAAGTTTAGAACAATTATAAAATTATTCAAGGATTTAAACATGCAAATACATGACACAATTAATATAAATGAAAACAAACATACCAAGTACTTTAATTCATTTATAAAATAAAAATTGTCTTAAAATCCCTTATCCAAATACTAAACACAGATCTACATGAAACCACTAGTTAAACGAAGTCCAATGCTCGTAGCATGTTGAGTAAGTTTTTCTTTCGGTAAAGCCTTCGTAAAAGGATCGGCTAGATTGTCATCTGTGTGAACTTTGAGAAGATTAATTTCACCCAATTCGATACACTCGCGAACGTAATGATATCTTCTATGGTAGTGTCTGACGCCCTTTTGAACCCCCGGTTCGTTGGAGATAAGAAGTGCGGCTGAATTGTCGCATAACATATTAATCGGTTCGTTTATTGTTGGTACAATACCAAGCCTTAAATAAACTTCCTAATCCAAACAGCTTCCATTGCAGCTTCTGAAGCAGCTATGCATTCAACTTTTGTAGCGGACATTGCAATAGTACTTTGCTTGGAGCTTTTTCAGTCTATTGCGCCTCCATTCAAAACGAAGACGTATATTGTCTGAGATTTTATGTCATCTCTATCGGTCTCAAATCCAGCATCGCAATATCAAGTAACTCTAAGTTCAACATTAGGATTTCTACCATAAACCAAGAACATGTCTTTATTATTTCTTAAATACTTAAGAACGGTTTTCACAGCAGTCCAGTGTAGTTCAATTTGATTCTATTGATATCGGCTTGTTATGTTTTGGCGAATGCAACATCAGGTCTAGTGTATCTAACTGCATATATAATAGATCCTACAACCAAAGCATAAGGAACATTTTGCATATGCTTCACCTCTTCAGGTGTTAAAGCACCTTGTGTTTTATTCAAGTTAAGTCTTTCTTGCATGAGGATATTGCCATGTTTGGAATTATCATCCTAAATATTTTCATGATATTATCTGTATAGGCACTTTGACTTAGTCCAATTAACCGCTTAGATCTACCTCGGTAGATCTTAATTCTAAGAATAAATGTCGCTTCCCCCAAATCTTTCATGGTGAAACACTTTCCAAGATATGTCTTCACACTTTGTAACATTGGAATGTGATTTCTCATGATAATTATGTCATCAACATATAAGACGAGGAATGTAACATTACTCCCACTAGCCTTTTGATATACACATGGCTCATCAAGATTTTAAGCAAAACCATTCTTTTTAATTTCCTAATCAATTCTTTTGTTCCAGCTTTTTGATGCTTGCTTAAGTCCATAAATGAATATTTGAAGCTTGCATACTTTCCTAGGATGTTTAGGATCAATAAAACCTTTAGGTTGTACCATATAGATATCTTCATCAATATAACCATTTAAGAAAGCAATATTGACATCCATTTTCCATGTCTCATAGTCATAGAATGCTTATATGGCTATAAAAATCCTAATAGTTCTAATGTCAGCAACATGTGAGAACGTTTCTTCATAATCTATCTTGTAGGTTTGAGTGTAACATTTTGCTACAAAACGAGCTTTATAGGTGTGTACATTGCCATCCATGTTAGTCTCTTTCTTCAAAATCCATTTACTCCCAACGATCTTACCATTAGGAGGAAGATCAACCAAGCAATAGACTTGATTATCTTTCATGGATTGCATCTCCGCATTCATAGCATTGAGCCACTTATTAGATTCCGAATCTAATAGTGCAGCTTTATAGTTAGCATGTTCATTAAGATCCCTTAAAGTATGCTCCTCTACTTCTACATTTAGAAAAAAGTGTTCAGGAGCTCGATGTGTCCTTACAAACCTACGAACAAGAGCTATTTCCTCTTGAGGTGGTTCGAAACCTTCAACCTTAGCATGAATTTTGCTAGTGTTTTCAGAAGGTAATGTATCTTCATATTGAATTTCTTTAAGTTCTACCGCCCCCACTGGCTTCTTGAGAGATTAGATTCTTCTCTAAGAACTCAAGATACCTTGCAATAATAATTTTGTTTCAAGTGGGAAGTAGAAGTAGTAACCCATTGTTTCCTTTGGGTAACCTACAAAGATATTGTTAGGAATCGAGAAAAGACTTGGTCACTTCCAAATATATAGTTCATAGCTCATAGTTAAATATGTATTAATTGAGTAAAGGAAGCGGGCCGACCCATGGATAGTCCATGGATCCAAACGCCCTATCCAACCCTTGTAACTATAAATACCCTCTTCACATATGGAGATGGTGTTGGTTTTCCTTCTATCACAAGCATTTTCTTTGTTTCTCTCTCTAGAAAACCTTCCAACCTTCTTTCTCTCTCTAACTCTACTCGTTTACCATAGATGTGTGGGATTGATATTCTACAATTGGTATCAGAGCCAGGTTACAATTGATATCAGTCGCCATGGGGTGATTACATGTGATTGTGTGCGTTTTCCTTGATCAAATCTAAGCGAAAAGTATGTTTTAAGTCTATTGTGCTTGAAATTAAAAGTGATATAAATTTTGATGTTAAAACGTTAAAGTTTATGTTTCTATGTTAGATATAGCTTAAACATAGTTAGTTTTGCAAAAAAATTTAAGAAAAAACGTTAAAAATTGTGTGCTTTAGGTGTTTTTAGAGTTTTGTGTTCGTTTGTGTTTTTTCGCATAACTAGCGATTTGGCTCATTTGTCTAGCAGTTTGACCTCAAAAAGTTAGCAGTTTGTCCTCATTTGTCTAGTAGTTTGGCCTTAAAAGTTAGCAGTTTGTCTTCATTTGTCTAGCAGTTTGGCCTAAAAAGTTAGTAGTTTGTCCTAATTATAATAGCAGTTTGGCATCTCTTGATTCCAACGATTTGATTAAAAGCAACTAGCGATTTGAGCAGATTCAAAACTAGCGGTTTGAGCAAATTTAAAACATAGCAGTTTGAGCTTATTCATCTAGCAATTTGGCTTAGTACAACTAGCGGTTTGTCTTCTAAGTTTAACAGTTTGATCTACGTTCATCCATTGGTTTGGCCTTAACCATCTAGCGGTTTGGCATAGTATCTCTTGCGGTTTGAGCTCAATCTACTAGCAATTTGACTCAGTAAATCCCATAGTTTTTCCAGCATTTTAACTGATAAACCAGACATTTGATCAAAACAACTTGTTAACTTAAAACTTGTAACAAACACTTCAATAATAACAAAAACACAAAACAAGAACAATTAAAACAACATCAATTTAACACAATTCTCATTAATCACTAAATCGATCTAATCATTTTATCTCACACATCACCCATTTCAAGATGAGTTTGTCATTGGTAAAGAATGTGATTGTAGTAGGGGCTGATAATCGTCCCCCTATACTTGATAAGACTCAATATAGTTCGTGGGCCAACCGTATGTTACTCTACATCAAAGGAAAGGAAAACGGTAAGCTACTCGTTAACTCAGTTCTCAATTGACCTTTCAAATACAGAACAGTTACAGAACCCAGAACTCAAACTACTCCTGCAACCGTCAGAGATAGGATATATGATGAGCTCACAAATGCAGAAAAGATTTGTGAAGCTTGTGACATCAAAGCAACAAACACTGTTTTACGAGGCTTACCACAAGATATTTACAATCTAGTGAATCATCATGATGAGGATAAACACATCTGGGATAGAGTCAAGTTACTCATTGAAGGTTCAAAAATATCACTGCAGGAAAGAGAGTAAAAGTTGTATGATGAGTTTGATACGTTTGCGTCAGAGACTAGAGAGATAATTCATTCGTATTACTTGAGGTTTGCACAACTGATAAATGACATGCACACCATTAGAATGACAATGAAACCAATCCAAGTTAATACAAAGTTTATCAATCATCTTTAGCCTGAATGAAGCAAATTTGTCACGGATGTGAAGCTAGCCAAGGACTTGCATAACACTAATTTTGACCACTTGTATGCTTATTTGAGATAACACGAAGCTCATGCAAATGAAGCGTGTCTAATGAAGGAACGATTTCTGAATCCTCTTGCATTGGTGGCTAACACATACAATTCTCCTACATCGTACACCAATTAGACTCAGTATCATCAATAACTTTCACCAATAGCTCACCAATATTATTCACCGTCAGCACAACTACATACAAATGATGTACCTATGGTTCCGCAATGATCTTATCAACCATTGGTTGCTAACCATTCATCAGTGGTTCATCATCAATCCTACCAAGCATATGTTATTCATCAACCACCACAAGCATCATTTTAACTAATAGATTCAAGACTGACTGTACCATCCTTTCTACCTTCAGTTGATTCAATTGCTAGTTTAAACAAAGCAATGGCTTTTATTAGCAAACATTCGCTTCTTGATACCCACCAACCAATAACCAGCTTTAAACCTCATCTAACCCAAGAAATAAAGCAACTATCCAAGGCGGGAGAGTTACTGTGCATACAGTTTAGGGGAGACAGACACATGGGTATGCAGGCAGTAGAGTAAGGAGCAATGCTATAGGATCAAGTGTTAATAGAAATAGGGGAACTTCTACAGCAGTGCCAACAAAGGTTATCCGTTGCTACAACTGTCAAGAGGAAGGGCACATGGCAAGACAGTGCACCAAACCTAAAAGGCCTAGGAATTCAACATGGTTTAAAGAGAAGGCGATGCTTGCTGGGGCTTTAAAATCAAAGGTTGTCTTGGATGAGGAGCAGATGGAATTCTTAGGAGATAATGGGGACAAAGTTACTATAGGCCAAGCGTCTTAGGAAATTCCCACTCCAGCAGCTTTTCAAACTGACGACCTTGATGCATTTGACTCTGACTGTGATGAAGCTCCATCTGCAAGTGTTGTCCTTATAGCTAAGCTTTCCTCATATGATTTAGACGTTCTCTCAGAGGTACCAACTCATGATAGATAATCATGTGACTAATCAAAGTGTGCAAGAGATGCAATATTCTGAACAACCAATTTTTAATAATGATATAGATATTGATATAACAAGTGATAGTAATATGATTTCATATGAACAATATCTAAAAGAAACTGAAAATGCGGTTGTTCAAGATACTTCTTCTGCACAACAAGATGCACTAATGTATGCGATTGAAGAGATGTCTAATAAAGTAGCTATTTTAATGAGGTGGACAAGGTGAATAAAACTGTAAATGAGTCATTAACAACTGAGCTTGAAAGATATAAAGAATAAATCAATTTTTTTGAAGAAAGACATAAATTTGATTTCAATGATAGAGAAAAGTATATTGATGGTCAATTGTGAAAGGTAATTGTTGACAAAAATGCAAAGGTTGTAGATTTTAAAAACCAAATTCATTCATTAAAACTACTACTCAATGCAACCGTTGAAAGTCATAAGACTTTGTCAACAACGGTTGATGTTTTAAAAATGGAAGCTAAGGAAAAAGAGGATAAATATCTCGAAGAGATCATTGAATTAGAAAATAAAAAGAAAGCTTTAAACAATGTGGTTTACAAAATGGGTCAATCAACGCAAACAATGCATATGTTAACAAAACCTCAAGCTTTTTACGATGAAAGTCACAAAACAACACTTGGTTATCAAAACCCTTTGTATCTGACTCAAGCTCAAAGAAAAGTACTTGCATTGTATTGTGGTCATACAATTGTTAAGAAGCATGATACATTGTTTGTAATTGATACTGAGGAAACATTAAAATTCCCTAAAGAAACTAGGTTAAAGATGCATGCTAAACAAAATGATTCGATTGCAAAAGAAAAGAAAGTTAATATTGCACCTATTGATTATGCTGCATTGAACAAACTGTCTGAGCATTTTGTTAAGCATTTTATGCCTCAAAAATAATTATCTGCAGAACAGGCATTTTGGTTACCAATTTCAAAACCCGTGTTTGAAAAACCACCGGTTCAACCAGGACTAGTTTTAAAGGAAATTCCTAGTGAACTTCCTCCAATTAGCTTGGTCAAATATAATTTCATTAAAATGAGAAGTCATGTTAATCAATTTGACAAAGTCATAACTGTCCGTACCAAAGTAACTGGTCAAAATAAGAGAGCTTGGGGGTTTGAACACATTCGGAAATCTTTTGAAACAGATGTCAAACCTTTTGCTAAAACTTTAAAAAAGTATTTTCATATGTTTGACCAAGGTCTTCACAAAGAATTTATTGTAACGAAAGAGGTTTTTAATCAAATGGAAACTGAAGTCGCCTAGTGTTCTGTAGATAAGAAGTATCTTGAGATAAAGAAGAAATAATTGATCATTGAAAATGATCGTCTCGTAGAGCATATTATTTGTCAAGATGTTATGAGTGTTGTAATGCATGCTGATGTCGAATCAAAAAATGTGTTGCCTGTAAATAATAATAGTCTTGAATATGATAATCTTGAAGCTGAGCTGTTGAAAAAAGGAAAATGATAGATTGTTAGAACTAATCATTTCTCAAGATCTTGTGCATACTGCTGTGAATACTCTTATTACTATTGCTACTCATCGAAACATGGAAAAGAGTTATTTAGATTAATATAATGAGAATGTGGAACTTCAAGCTGAGATTTCAAAAAGGAATGATATGGTTGAAAAATATGTTTTTAATGAACTTTAAAAAAATGTGTAAGGATGGAAAACCGATGTATTTCTCTTGAAATCAAAGTACAACAATACAAAGAAAGTTTTCAAAATAACCAACCATGTAACAATCTGAATGTTCCTGAATTTCTGGCATTGTTTGAAATAAATGATTTAAAATATCAGTTAGAAGTGAAGTACAACTCAATCAACAAATTGAAGGACCACATTGCTACTTTAAAAGGAAAAAGTGTGTCTAAGGGTCATAAATTTGAGAATATATCCAAAGTCATTACCCCAGGGATGTACAAGTTAGATTTAGAGCCTCTTTCTCGGAAATTGTTAAATAATATGGAAGCACATGTAGACTATCTTAAACACACACAGAAAAATGCTGACATACTTCGTGAGATTGTTGAGCAAGCTAGAGCATTAAGGCCTTGAGATAGTGACTTAGACTCCGCCTGTCAGTATGTTAAACAAATTTAGGATTTGCTAGTTTATGTTTGTTAGCCTTAAAATATGTCGACTTATACGGAATTACATTAGTTTTCATATAACCTGATATGCAAGGACTAGATATGTCATTATAGGATAGTTTAGTGTATTCCGGACTATATATACCCTCCTATAGTTCCATAGGAGGGTGAGGATAATCATTTGTACATCTCATAGTGTGTGTTTTCTCCTTCTTCTCTCTAAAAAACACAAATTCTTCCTTTTCTCTCTCTACATCTTAATAATATGGCTTTTTATTTCTTTTATCCTCCCCGACCTCCAAATCGTGTTATGGTTATGAATCTTTATTGTTAACAATTAGCATCAGAGACCATGAGCGTTTTAGGTTTGTTGTTTGCTTATTTGATGGTGTTTCGTGGCTTATTTATTAAGCAAAAAGCCCACGGCTTGTTTGGTTTTTGCTTATTTGGTACAAAAGCTTGAAACCTTATTTCTCCTAATGTTTCTAGCTTATTGTTACATGAATTTAGTAGCTTATTCAGCAACCAAACAACTTATCAAAGCTCATTTGAAGCTTTTATTGGTTCGTGGCTTATTTTAAAGAGGTGTTTGGTTTTTGTCTATTTTCCAAAAAGCTTGGCGCTTTTGATGAAAACAACCCTTGTTTGCTTATTTGTATCTATTTAGTGGCTTATGGTGTGCTTAAAAAGTTTATTTTCGTACTTATTTTCTGGGCTTTTTATGAAGACTACGAAATACGTATGATTTATGAAGGTTGCGAAATATGTCATTTGTCTTATTCTGCGAAATATGTCTGCGAAATATGTCTTAGGTTCATTATGTAAAATATGACAGGTTTGTGTTCTATGAAATATGTCTGCGAAATATGTCACAGGTTTATGTCATGCGAAATATGTCTGCGAAATATGTCACAGATTTATGTTCTGCGAAATATGTCTGAGAAATATGTTATAGATTTATGTTCTGCGAAATATGTTCTGCGGAATATGACATTTGTTGATCCCAACTTAAGATCGATTCCTTAGCTTGTAAAGGTTAAGTTACTTTGGATAAATCCAAGACAACTATGATAGAAACTTTGTGAATACTAAAGAGTATGCGGAATATACTCTTTAATACTTAGAAGAATGTTAATAAAACAGTAAACTGTATGAACAATGATATTACTGAAAAGCTCTAATATTATTATTATCAATAATACGAGTACTCTGTGTAGTACTAGGGTTTACAACCTTGAAGCTATATATAAAATATATATATCAAACATCATAACCTAAGATCTCATTTTATACACTAAGGAGTCCTTTAGATAACTACAAATCTTCTATAATTCTAAGCTCATAAGTATCTTTCTAACTTTATAAGATATACACTGAATAAGTCAATACAAATTACTTGACACGTCTTTATCACTTTAGCAGTCTTAATCTTTATCCAGGCAGTCTTAAGTCCTTCATCAGTCTTAAGTTAGTACTGGCAGTACTAACTTACTCTTGCAGTACAAACTGGTTAGTACTGGCAGTTGTAACTTGAGCAATACTAACTCTTGGCTTGGTAGTACTAAGTATGAAGACTTTTAATTCCTAACAATCCTCCCCTAAACTTGTGATTTACCTCCAAACCATCAAGTTTCTTGAATTAAACCTTATTCTCTGAGAGGATTCTTCCAAACACTTCATCTTCTTGGTCTTTCAACCTGCATGAATATCTTCCTAAGAAGTTCTCTGGACATCTCATTATCTTGATCCACCAAGAGCTTTGCGACCATCATCAATGTAAGAGTTCCTCTTGACAATGGATACTCCTTCTCTACCAGCATGTAGATGTCTATTCCCTTCTCTGTAGACACATGATGCACTCTACATGAATCATATAACCTCCAAGTTAAACCATGAATATGCTTTTGAAGCTTCCATAACTCATCATCTGTATCTGGTTCAAATAATCTCTTCAATTCAACCCATATCTCTCTTTCTTTGTCATTTGTTGGTTCTGTTGAATTAAACTTCTCTTTAACCAGACTCTACAGCATCACTAAGTCATCCCTGTCAAAGGCTTTCAACATATCATCATAGAATTGATGTACCTTAGTATGATTTCCAACTTTGATAATCTTCCAGTACTTCCTAGTGCCTTCAGTGTAAATCTCCCAGTCAATTATTGGATACTTAGTTTGTAAGGCTTCAACATTCATCCCTTGCTCTGAAACTATTATCATCATTTATTGTAGCTCTTCTTGTGACAGTTCACCAGCTTCTTTATCTCTTGGTTCTTCAACTAGTTTTGAGCTTTCATTAGTTTATTGCCTCTTAGAACTTTCTTGATCAAGTTCTTCTGCATCCATTTTTGAACTTCCAGCTGCTAGCTCAGGAACTACTCTGTCAACTTCACTCTCTATTGGTATAAAAGTGTTTATACTCCTCATTGTTGTTTCAAACAAAGTCTTGATCTCAATAAAGGAATAACCTCTCAACTACTGCAGTGTATAACCTCCTATGTGCTTGATATAATTAGACATATAGGTTCTCTGTTGAGCCTGTGTGGGTGGCTTGTTCCTCCTTTCTTCAGCTCTTTGTGCAGCAAAATACCTCTTTCTCTGGTTGATAAGCTCCGCAAGCATTCTTGCTTGTTCAGCTTCAGTGTACTTTTCTCTTTCCTCTGCTTGTAACCTCTGTGCTAACTCTTTATCAGCTTGAACTCTAGCTTGTATGTCTTCCCATTCTTCAACATTAAAAGAGCTAGCTGCTTTAGGTACCCTGACAATCCTCTACCTCTCTTCTTCCTTAAGTTTAGCTTGCAATCTCATAACTGCTTCAAAATCAAGTCTTTCTTATTCTTGCTGCAACTTTGTCTTGGTCTTAACCTTTTCAGATTCATCTATTTTACCTTTACCTTTGTCTTTGGCTGCACTCCTTCAGATATACACCAGTGTCTCAGCTATAGTAATGTCATCAGCAGTAGAAACTCTAGTATTTCTTGTAGGACTAGCAGTACTAACATCAACACTAGTAGTAGTAACTGCTGCACCAGCAGTAGAAACTTCCTTAGCAGCATCAAAGTCAAAGTCAAACTCCATATTATGCTCATACCTCCCCTGAATCTTTGCATCATGTTGTACCAATGAAATGCCAGGATCTTGAAAAGTTTCAGCTATCTTCCTCCCTTGTTTGGAAGGATCCTCTAAATCATCTTCATCATCAGAGACAACAATTCTTGCCCTTCTTTTAGCGTGGCTGTACTTAACTGTTTTCTCCAACTTTTTCACCTTCTTGATAAGCCTAGTATAAGCAGCACCATATATTTGCTTGGTCTGCTTCAAGTCTGTCTCCAAGCTCTCCACTTTCTTTGACAATGTTGTATAGAAAACCATCAATTCTTGTTGTGTCATACTGTCCTCCTCACTTCCAAGTGTGTTAACTCTTGAGAGAGGTAGATCATTGGACTGTTTAGACAACCTCTTAAACCTAGTTTGAGCAGGTCTGTCCCCCAATATGGTATCTTGGCGCCTGAGACTACCACTTGAACCAATTCCCTAGGGAAAAGGAGCATTAGGTATTGTTGTGGATTGGGTCCTATTTATGTTACCACTGCCTTGCTCTGCATCGAATCAAGTAGTAGTAGTGGCAACCCTTTCCACACTGTCTCCCCTCTCCTTATTGACAGTCTCATCTGGTACAGGGGTCTGAGTAGGAGATCTGGGCTGAGCAACCACAGATTCCTGTCTGGTTGTTCTCCTAAAGGTTAATGAAACTGGTGGTTATAAGGTTGATGGAGCACTGGTGGGTGTGTAATAGGACTCAATTGGGTGTGTTGATCCTTCACACTGAACAACTGTGTCATGAATAATCATTGTAGGAAACAATGGAATGTCTTTCCCAGTATAACCCTTAGAAGGCCTCTTCATATTGCTAAAAAGTTTTTGAGTGTGGGTAGGAGCAATATAAATTCTTGTGTGAGGTTGAAGCATTCTCTTGTGCTTGTTCAAAAACACTTGAATAAATCTTGGATACATTACAAAATTGTGTTTACTATCCAAGTTTTTCACCATACCATCAAAAATCAGTTTAGAAAAATAAAATTTCTTATTAGTGGCCAAGCAAATAATAATAGTTGCTATATTGCTACTGAATTGTTCCCAAGAGGTTTTCTTAGGACTTAGACAGTGTAGAATGGTATGGATGAGAAATCTCCATTGAGGGGAAAAGTGTCATTTTTGAAAGGTTAATTTGTCAGAAGTTGACACATACCCCATTAAAGAAAGTTGTTTAAAGATTTCAGTAGTTGGCAAAGAACTAATACCATCAACATCTGCTAATTGGAGATGCCTCCTAACAGATGCCTCAGTAACAGTCTTAACTGTGCCATCTATTATAACAGTTAATTCTATTTCTCCATTATCAAGTGTTCTGGCAGTAGCTGTTTGCCAAAACTGTTTGATGTAAGAAACATAAATAGTGGGATTTTTAGTAAGAGCATACCTTATGTGACTTGCATTGAGAAAATTCACTATTTGGTGAAATCCTTCACTTCCCTCTGGTTTCTTTAAGTATGCGTCCATGTTGTGTGTGTCATAGAATTCTAAATTCACTATTATTAATTAAGAAAAAGTTTGATTGTTCTGGGATATGTTCGTTTATGAGAGTATGTGTGTTTGGAAAAGTCAATTGAGATTATATAGATATCACTTAAGGTTTTTGATTGTATCGACTGAATAAAATTGGTTCTTTATCTTTGAAGAAATCTTATGATTTAAAGAAAGATTATGAATTATCCAAATTAAGGAAACCTATAAGTGAAGTAATTGGTGAAAATATCTCAACGGCTATATTTAATTAAGAAAAATCTGTTATTCCCCAAACAGTACTAATGGTAGCCAAGCAGTACTAAGTTTAGCTTAACAGTACTAATATTAAGCCTAGCAGTACTAATATTACCCAACAGTATTAACCCAAATTTTCTTTCAAAACAATATTGCACTCATACTTTTGAAGGGATTAAGTGTAAAGGAAGACACTTAATCATTTTGGTTGCATTTAACCTCTGGTTGTGTAAGAACCAATGATTTCAGTATAAATACTGCATGTGTTCAGATAGACTCATTAAAAGAGCCTTCTTGATAGGGTTTCCAGCTCAGTGGCACGTGTTACCTCTAACACAAATGTATTAGATTCATGTTTGCTCGTTGTTCTCTAAACCATATGTTCGTAGACTAACACACTATGCAAATGATAGAATGGTAAAGATTGAGTTAGATCAGTTACTATCTGACTAACTAAAAGCTAAAAGGCACCCAATTTCGTGTTTAGTTAGCCTATGCTAGATTGCTTCCTTTAGGCTCACTGCAATACATAGGGTTGAATTCAAGAAAAAGATTTTAAGAGGACTTCTCCAACTCAGGTGTAAACTAGCATTATCCTTGGCTAATTGATCCCTAAAATCCTACTCTATCATTAATCAGCCAGATTTCCTCCTAACAAACTCCACAATTGTATCACCAAATCCAACCATACTGCTTTGCTTATCCTGCAAGTGTTAGTCCAAAACCAAGAAAACACAATCCAAAGCATTTTCTTCTTAACAGTATTAATTATTACTAACAGTTTTAACTAGCAGTCTTAAGTATAACTAATAGTACTAGTTATACTTAGCAGTACTAATTGATACAACTAACAGTACTAATCCTTTACAAAACATTACAAAGACACAAAGAGATTAAAACTTTAAGAATTTAGCATTCCAATACTTGCAACCAAGTACTGAAACCTTCCAACATCAAGGGCTTTTGTAAGTAAGTCTGCAAAATTGTTATCTGTGTGTATTTTAACCACTTGAATTAACTTTTTATCATTGCAGTCTCTTATAAAATAATGTCTAATCTTTATGTGTTTTGTTTTAGAGTGTAAAACATGATTCTTAATAATACATATAGTACTGTTATTGACAATATTAATCATGGTGTGCATAAAATTATACCCATAATCCAACATTTGATTATGAAATCAGAGTACTTGTCCACAGCAACTAGCAGCAGCCACATATTCAGCTTCAGTAGAGGAAGTGGCAGCCACAATTTGCTTTTTGCACTGCCATGATATTAACCTGCACCCTAGAAACTGACAACCTCCTGTTGTAGGCTTCCTATCAAAGCTTACTCCAGCATAGTCACTATCAGAATATGCCACCAAGTCAAAGGAAGAATCTCTAAGATACCAAAGGCCTAATTTAGGTTGGCCTTTTAGGTACGTAAAAATCCTTTTCACAGCATGTAAGTGTGAAACCTTAGGTATGACTAGGAATCTGGCACATGCACATACTTTACACATAATGTCTGGTCTAGATGATGTAAGATGCATCAATGATCCAATCATTGACCTATAAAGATGAACATCAACATCATCATCATCCGAGTCCTTAAGCAAAGGCTTTTCTGTATCCATTGGGGTGCTTGTTGTCCTGACATCTGTGAAACTAAACTTCCTTAATATTTCAGCTACATACTTATCCTAACTGATAAATATCCCATCTTCTTTCTGCTTCACTTGTAACCCTAAGAAGAAAGTGAGTTCTCCCATAGAACTCATCTAAAACTTGTCATGCATTAGTTTCTCAAACTCAATACACAAATCCTTTTTTGTAGATCCAAAGAGAATGTCATCAACATAGACCTGTACAAGCAAAATATCCCCTTTTTGCTTCTTGATAAACAAGGTCTGATCTACCTTTCCTCTGTGAAACCCATTGTCTAATAAATACTTGGCCAAGGTTTCATACCAGGCTCTTAGAGCTTGATGCAAACCATAAAGTGCTTTTACCACCCTGTAGACTTTGTCTAGATAGTCAGGATCTTCAAACCCTGGAGCTTGACACACATATACCTCCTCTTCAATCCTACCATAAAGGAAAGTACTATTCACATCCATCTGATACACTATAAATCCTATAAAGGAAGCATAGGCTAAGAACAACCTTGTTGCCTCAATTCTTGCTATAGGGGCAAAAACTTCATCATAGTCTATGCCTTCTTCTTGAGTATGTCCTTGTGAAACCATCCTTGCTTTGTTCCGAATTTCTATGCCTCTCTCATCTTTCTTGTTCATAAAAATCCATTTTGTACCAATAACCCTCTTACCCTTAGGCAAATCCACTAGTACCCAAACCTTTTGTAGCTTAAACTGTAGAAGCTCTTCCTGCATTGCTTCTACCCAAGCTGAATCACTTAGAGCTTTGGCAATCCTTTTGGGTTCTTCCTGGGATAGGAAACAAGCAAACAGACAAGTATGAAGGTCTTTATGAGTTTTCCCTTCATAAACAGCACTAATAAACCCTTGTTCATTTGTAGTCTTTGTCATTCTCCTTGTCTGTACACCAGACTATACATCACCAATCACATGATCAAGTGAATGATCTTTATGGATTCTTGTATTTGGAGTAGAAGGAACTAGATATGTGGTAGTAATGTTGCTCATATTCACTTTTGTTTCATCACCAAAGAAATCAGCATGTGTGGCTTCAAGTGTAGCATTATCTCCCAAAGAAAACATGTCTGGTTCAGTATTAATACTTGGCCCAGCAGTATTAACATCTTGAGTATTGCTTTCAGGCCTCTCTTGATCATCAATTCCACTTTCTTTACATACACCTTCATCATCCTTCTTTCCAGCATCACTAGGAGGTTGTGGTTCATCATTACTAGCATTCTTTGAAGAAGAATCAAATAGTGAACCATCTTTCCATAGTGGCATCAAAATGTAGTCTTGGCTAGATCCTGTCTCCTTGCTAGAATGACCTGCACCAATACTTTCTTTTGTACCTACAAAATCATTAGAGTTTGTACCTGCAACAACTGGCACATAATTCATTAATTTTGTTAGAACATCAATATCAAACAGCCACTTTGGTCCATCACCTGCAATAATAGGCTTATCCTCCAAGAACCTAATATGCAAGTTTTCTTCTACTTTCCTAGTTCTAATGTTGTATACCCTAAAAGCCTTACTATTCATTGAGTATCCAACAAAGAATCCTTCATCTGACTTTCCATCAAACTTGCCTAAATAATCTAAGGTATTAAGAATGGTAACATGACACCCAAATGGTCTCATGAAGCTTAGAGCAGGTGTTCTACCTCTAAACAGTTCATAAGGGGTCTTGTTATAAGGCTTAACTACTAATACCCTATTCTGCACATAGCAAGCAGTATTAACTGCTTCAGCCCAAAATGTAGTAGGTAACTTAGAGTCAGCTAACATGGTTCTAGCAGCCTCAATTAGTGTTCTATTTCTCCTCTCAGCAACACCATTTTGCTGAGGAGTTCTAGCTACACTAAATTCCTTCTTAATGCCTTTCTTTTCACAAAACTCACTCATAACTCTATTTTTGAACTCTGTTCCATTGTCACATCTGATTATCTTTACTTTCTTATCAACTAGATTTTCTATCTCAGTTATAAAGCTCTTAAGAATGCCACTAGTCTCATCCTTAGTTGCTAAAAAGAAAACCCAAGTAAATCTGCTATAATCATCAGTGACAACTAGACAATATTTCTTATTCATTAAGCTGCTCATAAAAGTTGGACCAAACAAGTCCATATGCAACATGAATAAAGGCTGAGTAATAGAGTTCTATTCTTTAGACTTACAGAGGTCTTTTTTGTTGCTTTCCCTTAAGGCAAGCAAAATAGTTTGGTCATTTTTAAATTGTTTATGTAGGTAAACCTCTCACTAAGGTTGTCCTTACACAAGTGTATTTATAGTTTTAAAATTTACTTTGACCCTAGCCTCCTATTGCCATAGCATTGATTCTTCTAGTAGTGGGCTTTTGCAACAGGACAACTTAAACTTCTCTTTAGTGAACAATATTTTATATCAACACTATACATATTGTTCTTTCTAGGGAATTTTATGTTTAACTGACTTTCATCAGCTTAAAGTAAAGTCATGGAGACAGAACAAAATATCCGGAATGCTTTTCTTGTCTGTATAAAAGAACCACTTGTTCTTTTTGTCAACATCTGTGAAACACTAAAAAAGGTTAAAACTTGTAACTCCTTGAAAATTACACCTTCACTCAAAATCAGCTTACTAGTTTTAAGAGAGTTCATTTACCTTGTAATTTTCTCTCCTTTGGCTCTCCCCAAAGGTAACATTTCCTCATGAAATTCCTTGAAGTCTGAGAGATGGACATTTCCTTGTCCATGTGACTTGAGAATCCATGTTAACAATAGCCTTAATATTCTTTTTAGGATGTCCATTGCATTAAAAATATGGAAAATTAGTTTCCTTGGGGGCCACAAGCCATCCATGACTTGGATTCTGCCTCGTGCATCAACATCATTATGTCTATTCAAAGTAAATTAATGCACTATTAAGTTTGGTTAGGGTCTCCCTAACCCAAATTGATGACGCACCTTAACAACATTAACCTGATTTGGCCCTCACAGCTTTAAGTACTGCTGATTTTGGCCTGAGCATTATTAACTGCTTTTGGCCACTAGCAGTATAAAATTTCCCTTAGCTCAGTATTAACGTTTTGGCAAAATTTTTGTTAGTTAATGTTGTTTTTATATTGATTGGGCCTCTTTACAGTTTAGATTGTTGCTGATTTAGAAAAATGTGCATTGGTCTAGCACTATGAACTGTAGTTTGGATGGGCTTGTTAAGTATTAACAAGGGCGAGCAGTATTACAATAATCTTTTGGTCAGTTTTCATTAAAAGGTTTCTTGGAACCATGTTTCTGTGGAGCACTAAGGTGGTCTTGTTAGCAAAATAATTGTTAATTCACCCTTGTATAAAACTATTCCAGATACCACCCTTTCCCTTTGATGGGTAAATTGCAGTGAGCCTGTAATGGTCAAAACTCCACAGACAAATAACATGCTTTATTGTACTAACAAAGTCACTTCCTAACTGTTGTGACTTCTGATAATTCCAGTTTTCTTGATTTCCATGGACTTGTGACTATACATTTCAGCATACCAGACTGTTTTTTCTTGTTGTTTTGGATTTCTGGACAAATTCTATCGTAGCAACGTAGGGAGGAAAACAGTTTTCTTTTCTAACTTATCATTGACACCAATTCTCAACCAATAGGGCATCAAGGAGTTATTCCCTACCTCATTAGAAATTTCTTCACTAACACTCTTTAATAGTCTAGGTCCATAGCCTTCAAACTCAGGCTGTTGGAACTCCTCTAGACTAGAGTTGGACAAATCAAACTTTGGGGGTGAAAATAACCCTGTAGAAGGAGGTGGAACATCATTATAGCTTAAAAACCTCACACCCTTTCTACTTTTGTCAGGTATCTGAATCCCTATTAATTTGTTGACCTATTCGAAGCATTTTCATAAATTTTCAATTTTATGTGATTGCTTCTTTTCTTGTCTTAAGTTTTTCTAACCCACTTTTAAGCATAACTAATATTCTGTGTCTTATATGAGATATCTCTTTTAGAACAACAAGTTGCTCACAAAAAATAAACTCATTCTTTTGTATACAAGCCAAGTTGATTTTCTTCTTACAGAGGCTAACCTTCTTTATAAGTTGCTAAATTGACTCAAATTTGTAACTCTATTATTAAATCATCAAGTTGTGTTTTAAGAGTGTTTAAAGCATTTTTAGATAGTTTTTGAACAGTTTTATCAATTTGATACCTTTGACGTCTTGAAAAAGCCATAAGGACGCCCATGTTGTAGGGTCTGTCACTCATTTGTCATATTGTCCAGGTCAAAACCAGTCCGTCAATATGCCTCCATGGCTTTGGAAAAAGTTTGTTCCACCATTATACAGTCCTTCTAGAGCTGTTCTTGATTTCTGTTTCTTGCTATCTTGGTTCCTTATGTCCTCGGCATTCCCTTGCAAATGTTTTTTTTTTGTTTCCATATTGTGGCAGTTGAAACACTCCACCGTAGATTTGTTATATCAAGCTGGGTGTCACTTCCATTGATAGTTATCTTTATACCAGTTTTCTAGAAATACCTTCTTGTCCTCATGATCTGTAATGCTATTTAACTGCCATTCAAATCCATCTCTTCTGTGTCATCTTCATGGATTTAGTTCAAGGTCTTATATACGAGTTTGAGGACCGTTTTGGTTGGACTGGCCAAAAATGCATACACATTGTCATCACTTAAGTTAGCTGTACTAACTTGAGTACCTACAGAGTAACTTGAGTGTTCGTAGGGCTGAATGACTTTGAGTTGGTAGTAGTACTAACTCCATAGCAGTATTAACTTCATTTAGTACTGATAGGGGGATGGACACAAAAGCCATATATTCCGAGAACTTATGCTTGTCTGAGATCTCTGCGTCTCCTTTAACCTTTTGCTTCAACAATCTTGAACTTGTTTGTAGAGATCATCAAAGCTTTGTGTCTTAGATCAGGGTTTATTTCTCCAGACACAATATGCGTATTCCACTCAGAAGGATACTTCTCAAAAATTTCATAATTGAGATCTTCTTGTGATTTATTTTCAACCCAAGATTTGTCAGCTGACTTAAAATTTTCTGAAGCATGCGTTAAAACATAGAGTAAGTGACTCTGTGCTTGGAGCACTTAAGTTTCTCTTCATTTGCTTCAAAGATGTCTTCTGAGTATCTTTGTGGCTTCAGTACCATTCATATCTTGTTGTTGCAGACAAACAAAGTTCTTTAGCATCCTTATGTACTGTTTAAACTAGTCATTAGAGTTCATTAGGAAGTGCCATTAGTAACACACTTTCTTGCACTTCAAATATTATTTATTTGTACCATTTTATTTTCAGGTTGTTACAGACTGGTCTTCTTGAGGTGAGTTGAGGTACCATCTCATTTGTTGTTGTTTGGAGTTGTTGGGTTTTGTTTAAATGCGGTTTTTATCTTCTATGACATCCCATTAGAGACTTAAGTCTTGTACTTGAAAGTTATTGCTCAATCATTGACTCCACGATATCATATTCACCCTGTTTGAGATATGCGGTAACTTTGCAAGTAGTAGTGGTTTTTGTGCAGTTTCTTGGAGCCATCTCTTCCTTGTGAGGTAAAGATGTTTTTTTGTTAGTTTCTTTCTGATTCAAAGTTTTAGAATCACAAGCTCTGATCCACTTGTTGATCCCAACTTAAGATCGATCCGTAGCTTGATAAAGTTAAGATACTTTGGAGAAAATCCAAAACAACTATGATAGAAACTTTGTGAATACTAAAGAGTATGCGGAATATACTCTTTAATACTTAGAAGAATATACTGATAAACAATAAACTGTATAAAATAATGATATCACAAAAGCTCCAATATTATTATTATCAATAATACGAGTACTCTGTGTAGTATTAGGGTTTACAACCTTGAAGCTAAATGTATGAATGTGTATTTGGTACATTAAACTCTATACCCTAGGACCTCCTTTTATACACCAAGGAGTCCTAACAGGCTTATTTTTTCCTAAGTTATCATGATCTTCTAAACAAATAACTTATACGTATCTTTTACAAAAATATCTCATACTTATCCCGTAAGTATATCTTGATAGCATCTTCACTTTATCCTTCTGACAGTGGTAACTCTTCTAGCAGTTGCAATCTTCATCAGTTTGTAAGTAGCAGCATTAACTTTTTATTTCTAGCAGCACTAATTGTGTACACGCAGTAGTAACTACTTAGAATATTTTCTTCGTTCTTCATCAGCAGTACTAAGTTACACTAGCAGTACTAACTTTATGCTAATAGTTGTAACTTTACACAAGCAGTACTAGCAGTATTAAGTTACACTAACAGTAGTAACTTTTATACTAGCAGTATTAACTACTTAGTAGTATTTCTTCTAAGTCTCTGAGCAGTCTTAACTTCCATTAGCAGTAGTAATATATACTAGCAGTAGTTACTCTAACCTTAGCAGCAGTTAATTCCAAACAGCATCAAGAAGCTTTTAATTCCAACATACTTACTGACCAGAAACTTTGGCCACGTTTTTGACTTGTTTCCTGTCTGAGCTGAGGGAAACACTTAAAATACTTATTGTAGCCCTCGGTCTCACTTTTACAATTTGTACTCGCTCGCGTCGTAAATCATTGTTACGAAGAAGTTACGGCCTTTCAAAGTTGGACCAAAAATTGAGTTTTTAATAAAATTCCAGCATGTATATCTATACTACATATAAAAGAGATTAGTATCTCTTTCCTAATTGAATTTTTAAGTAATACAAATTTAAAAGCTTATTGTACAAGTTAATTAAATATTACAATCACTTTTCTAAATTATAAGTATTACATATTATATAGCTTATAGTACAAATATTTAATCCACTCCTAAATCTAATTTAAATTAATACACGTTATAAAGCATATGTTACAAGTATACACTAATTAAAGTATTAAACACCCTAATTAATGTTATTTTTAAAATACCATAAAAATGAAAAATACATGTTATTAAACATATTTTATAATCTATTAAAACACACAAAAATTCATACAATTTATATGCTAACAAGTTGATGGTACATATGGTTTTAAAAACTAGGCCGGACCAACGGGTTTAAACGAAAACGAGAGTCGTCACCGGTTTGGCTAGCCAATAACCGTCCGAAAACAAAACGGAGATAACCGGGTGGAACTGGTATAAACGGGTGAACTGGGTCGGACTAGGATTATTTTTTTATTATTATTCGGTTGATCAGTTTATCATTTTTATTTTGGTGACAGATAAACTTTAATCACAGGGTACCCGCCGCCGCAACACGCGGGTACCCTGCTAGTTTCTTTAAAATAGGTGTCGATCGAATGACTTAAATTGCATTTTTGGGTATTTTAGAGTCCGAATGGGGGTATAAAGTCCTTAGGAAATGTTGTAGTATTTTCTAAATACTTTTAATACGAGTCGGAAGTTTCCAAAAATGTTAAGAAATGAGCGAGTTACGATTTATTAAAGTTAGGTACTTGAGAATTCCTGTAAAGTATATAAACATGAAAATAAATAGCGGACTTCGACGTAAAGTGTATTTTGACTTATAAAACTAAAATGAAAACATGTAATGGTGATACAAGGTTATAAAAATACATTTGAATCATTTCACTTTATTTGCATAATTCTAAATCGATCCATTATTAATTAGGTTGCGTTTCAGAATCGTTGTGCCATTTTCCTTGATTGATTTATTCCCGAATCGTTACCTTTGCTTAAGGTGAGTTTATAGCCCCGCTTTAACTTGTTTTATAACTACTTTACAAATCTTAGGGTGAGATACATTGCTTGTTTTACAATTGGACGCAAGTACATTTTTACATGATTACGAATTAGCATACGTACCGATAACCCACAATGCCATTATCGTGAACCGTTAATTACTTTGTGTAAGCGCGGGTGTTATAAATAGATCTATTGGGATTGACATCCCCGTCTGGGTTTGGTGATTCTTACTTGTATCGGAGGTACCGATCAAATGGACGTATACCATGTTGAAATTCAAGGCAGTCTCGGGTTGGACACCTACACGGGAAACTTTACATATACAATGTTGTAGCTTCGGTGTCATGAGCTTAGCGCAATCGTAATTACACTTTTATTTGGCATTGTATGTGTTACATGTCATGCATACTTGAAATCTTGCGGTCCACACTTATTTGTTACTTAGACCTATGAACTCACCAACTTTATGTTGACATTTTTAAACATGTATTTCTCAGGTGCTTAACCCGTATGGGCATTTTTGAAGTGCATTGGAGTCTACAATCATCATGGCTATTTTTCATGGATTTACACTTGCACCTAAAATCATTCTCGTTTTTGTAAAAAAATATATTTCCTTTTGATGTAAAATTATTAGGACCACTTTGTCAAAACTTATCTATTATTTAATGATCAACGAGAGTATCTTTTAAACAACACATGTAGAGGTCGTTCTTTAATATCTTGTGCTTATGTATTATGAAATAGCTCCCCCGGTTACCTTTTCGCTGCCATATATTTTGGTGGTGTTACAGATTGGTATCTAGAGCCAAGGACATAGAGAACTAGGTTGCATCATATGAGCCTAGACTATAACCACTACATAAACATTGCATCATATAAACTTTTCATGTGCATAAACACTACATGCTTACATTGCCTATACTTGCGTTTACATTGACTTACACACATTTTATACTTGTCTTATATAAATGTTATTTATATAAACCATTGGTTGTTATAACACTATGTCTCTTTCCACCATTTCATCTGCCTCTATTGATGAGAGTATCGAATCATCAGCCTCTATTGCGATCTTATCCAATTCTGATGATGCATCAGCCGTGGCGAAGGCCATGATTGCTGCTCTACCCGCGGGGGTACTTGACCCTGCCCTAGTGTTTGATTCGGAGTCTGAACCTTTTGAGAACCTTTTATCATTGGTTGATACCCTAGAGTCAGACTCGGATGCTGAGCCACTCGAATCACCTGCTACATCCGACTACTTTGTTGGATCGGAATTTTCCGAGGAGGACTGATGACATAAAATAACGTCTATTTTATAGCATCATTTATCCCATGTTATTAACCCATCTTGTATAGTTATTGCAAAGAATTGTTACTTAATCGTTTATATTTGAGAATTGCAGTAATTATGGAGTAATTGGTGAAAGTTAGCAAAAGGCGCGCATTCTAGAGCTTATATGAAGATATTTTGAAGATTACTATTCTGAAGACCAATACGCCGTATCCATCAAGGAAGATGCGGCGTATCCGTGCCTGCACTCACCAAAGACCACAGAGGATTAAAGCTCAATACGCCATATCCAAAGAGACTCAATACGCCGTTTGTGAATATTCTGGAAGATATCAAGCGCGGTCAATACTCCAAAAAATCCCCAATACGCCGTATCCAATACTTGGATATGCCATATCGAACCGAATTCTAGACCTTATAAATAAAAAACTCAAAAACGAGTTTTAAGTGTGCTAAATCATACTCTTGATACATAAACCATAAAAGTCAATTTTCAGAGGCGAAAAAGAGACTAGAAGATGGTCGAACTCAACGTTTCATTCCATAGAAGGCAACGTGTAATTCTGTATACTTTAGTAATCGTTTAGTTTTTTGTATCATTCGTTAACTCGGTTAGTTTACCTTAGCTAAATAATTTCTTTTGTATTTATTATGAAGTTTGAAGGCTAATACCTTCGGGTATTAGCCATTATTATGAAGATCTGAATGTTTGGTATTTGTTTATCTCGATTTCTTGATTTATCGTTGAATGCTTGTTTATGTTTATCATTTATACTGGTTTACTCGCTTTTGTATGGAGCCTATCATTCAACTGGATCTAGTGATAGGGTCCCATGTAGATCTAGAGTCTGGGATAGCTCTCAATATAGTAATTTTTATACTATAGCATAATAGTTTCAAATAGTGTCCTCCTAAATCTGTGTCTAGGATAACGCTTTGGGGCTTAATAGTTAATTGGAATATTGTCACTGGTTTATTGATCGTGTTGGACTAGCAGGTGACCTAGGATAATTTAACAAAGTAACTTTCTGATTCCATTGGTGTTGGACAAGTGGAACTACTAGGTATAAATTGCAATTTAAAGGAGGGTAAGTGGGTTATGTCTCTATGTGCTAGGGATTTAACAAAGGGACTTAATCACAATTGCTTTTAATCCTACCATAGATTATATCAGCAAATAAAGGATGCATTTATGTGGATGCTTTAATTGTGACAGATTATATGTCTAGGTCTATTGGATGATGTAAAGCCTAATCTTAAAGAAGGATATGCAGCATCGGAGAGAAGAATTCATTGCACTTAATAAACAACACCAAAATTCTTTTCGGATTAATATTGGTAATACAGTTTCTTTATATTTGGCGCACCGCTCTTTTATCCTTTGTTAATTAGCTCACGTGGGTTAAAGTGCCTTGAATTGATTATAGTCACCAACCAAACCATGCCAGTCTCTCAGGCTGAAAACCCCATTTTCTCGTTAGAATTAGGAACTAGGACTAACATAGGTTTAGAATAGGATAGAATTAGCATAGATTAGATAACCAAGATATTAATTGAATTGATAGATTTAACCTTGCTTTAAGTGTTCGAAACCCTACTTACCACGAAACTACTACCGATCAGGTACACTGCCCGTTAAAGTGTTGTTTTTGGTTTAGTCGAAAATATAAATTTAAAACTTGAATCAATAAAATATACACCACACAACGACACATCAAGTTTTTGGCGCCACTGTCAGGGAGTAAAGTTGTTTAATTCTTGTTTTTATTAGTATTTTTAGTTTAGTGTAGCTTAGATTAATTTGCATATTTGTGTGTTTGTTTTCTGCATTGTATATTTTTGCATATTGTGTGTTTGTGTGCATTATTACAGTTCACTGTGACTTTCTGAGTCGAATACTTAATACGGCGTATTTAATTTGTTGGATACGGCGTATAAATATTTTTCAAACCAATACAGTGTATTCGACTCTAAACATCCATACGACATATTCAGTTCACTAAATACGGCGTATTAAGCTATTTGATAGTTTTCTTTTCTAGCAAAATTATTACAGGTTAAAATGGACGACCCCAGCATTACTATAGAGGAGTATATTAGGCTTGAGGAAGAAAAAGCTCGTAGGCGTGGTAAGGTGTATAACTGGGAAACTGCTATGTATGGTAAGATATGGGATAATAAAGACGTTTACGACCTCGGATATGTTGAAACGGAATTCCCAGCTATAGTATTTAATGACACCTTAATGTCTGAACCAACGGTAAGTTCTATTAATGATGAAATTGACTTTAGAGTTTCGTTTGACGATTCTGACGATGAAAATTGCACGGTAATTTTCGACAAAAATTCATTTTCTTACAAAATAATTTTTGTCAACAATTTAAAAACGGATTCAGAAAATGATAATGATAAAGTCAATATGCCTTTGCTTCCATCACCCAAGCCTACGGTCAGTTATTTTGATGATTTAGACTTCTTTAAAGATTTTGAGAAAGAATTTCTAGCCATTGTTTACAATGATGCTCAAACGTCTAAATTAGATTTATTAACTGAACCGATTTTAAACCCTCAACATATCGATGAATTTAATTTGAAAGATGAAACATCATTGTCCGAATGTGATGAAGAGGAACAAAACGTTTTATACTTTAATGATCTATTTACTTTCAACGTAGTTTATCCCAATGATTTAAAATCGGATAAGGACAATGATGATAAAATCGATATCAAACAGTCTTCAGGGGGTAATGTAATAAATACCGATGTTGGTGCCTATGCACATGAGTCAAATAAGTTTTTGGAAACAACTCATGATACATCTAATAAATTTTTCAAAACTAAAACTTTTAACAAGGAATTAAATTTTAATATTATAACTTGGAATCATCTTAACAAAGGGATGTCAGTCCATCTTTCCTAATCCATGATACACTTTGTATGTCCATGTTGCATATCCCGTTCGACCCCAAATTGTTTTATAAGGATGGGATTAAATTGGGGCAAGTCTAACTTAAAGACTTTTCTATAAACAAAAGTGCTCACCAAGAGACAACCCGAAATGTATTTTCAATTTTTATCGAGTCTGTCTTCCCAGACTGTCTATACGGCGTATCCAAACCCCATGGATACGGCGTATTGACTATCTGGATGTTATCCAGTCTTTATTTTCAGCACAATCTATACGACATATTCATTAAATGAATACATCGTATACATGTTATCATACGGCGTACTTGGGGAATGGATAAGCGCATCAAACTTCCTGTATTGTATTAGGTATTTTTATTTTGAGTCTAACCAAACGAGAATATCTCGGAGATAGAATTTTATTGTTTTTGAGGAATTTACACTAGGAAACTCGTGAAGAAATATCAACGAATATTGGTGGATAATTTACAAATCTGGAGATCTTGAAGTGTTGGAGTCTTGAAACCTCAAGACGACTGTTCAACACAATCTTGCTAATCTACTAAGCAATTATCAGGGGAGTTTCTTATTCTAATTCTTTTTAAATTCCCGTATTTAATGTTTTTGTTATACTCGAGGAAGTTGTATAATTCAAAGTGGGGATATAATTAGATATTTACTTGTCTTATTTTTCACATAAAATGCTTAAATTATGCTCAAATTTAAATTTTTTTCAAGCATACCTTTTGTGAAATACATGGTAACAAAACCCGCCACACAATAACCCTTGTTAGATATATGAGGATTTATCAGGCCTTTCCAGTTTCCAAATGGTTTACCATATTCCACAAAATATGAGTGTGCCGGTGATGTTGTAGACTTTAGAACTTGGCTTGGTATATCTATTCGAGACCGCAATGATAAGTACTATGGGTTTAGATGGAGTAACTTGTTTAAATTGGTAAATTTTAGGATTACACCCAAATCTCCTTTACATGTTGCTTATTAACTAACTACACCGGTTTGTTAACCTGTCCAAATTTATACACCTTTTCTACTCTCATCTTTAGAGTGAAGATCCATTAGAAAAACCCGTAGAGCCAATCCTTTAGGAATTACACCAACTATTTGTTTCGTTACACCCTTAACTTAAACCTGCCCTGTTTTAGATTATGTTTTAATTTATAGTTGCTAAGTTGCTTAAAGTGTAACGTTTGTATTCCTGAGTTTGTGTCGTTTTCTATCTTTGGTGCGTTGGATAAGTTGAACATTGCAATGGGAATGTATATTAGTAGTCAAAACTTATGTGATTTTACTACCGTCACAATTAATGGTGAATCCGAAGTAAAAGAAAAAAAAGAACAAAGAATTATCGAAGAAATTATCTCGGAATGCGATTTGATCGTGAATGATGGTTGAAACTACACCGGATTTGAAGGTTTAGTTAGCAAAAAAAAAAAAGAAACAAAAGGGTTTTGAAAGTTTAAAGATAATCGTTTCGCAAAGAGCATTACCGAAGGAATTACAAAAAGGATCGATTATTCGTTGATAAGTCTAAAAAAATCAACGATTTAGAGTATTGTACAAAGTGGAAGATATCGCCACTTGCCCTATAGAGTATGTAAAGTTTTGGGATGATTGGGAAGTTGACCGTTACGAGAACGCCAAATTAGGTTGTTGTTTTTTATCAATGATCAAGACGTTGTAAATAGTTGTGTCTTTATCATGGTAACGGTCAGGAATAAGTGTCTAGCAACTGGTATATTAGTCTTAATCTATTTGTTTCTAGATTTTTATTTAACAACAATTTACTTCCCTCTCACCTAATGATTAGATGTTGGTTTTACGCGAATGAGGACTTGTTCGAGCGTGCATGTCTATTCTGTCGTTACGGCCATGTATGCATGTCTTAGCTGCCTCGTTGGTTTACGACTTTTAGTTAAAGTTAGAACGTTTCTACCCTATATCATTCTTCATCCTAACCGTTGGTTAAATTCGGATGAGGATGTGATCGAACGCACATGTCTATTCCGTCGTTACGGCCATATATGTGTGCTTCAGCTGCCTTATTGGAGTGGTACTTCTGGTGAAAGATTGTAGAATGATCAACTGTAAGCCTTTCCATACAAAAACCCATATTTACCTCTATAAACTTGTTACTCCTTGGCTTTAGTGGTGGAGATGTGTATCCTTGCCAAGCTTATAATAGAATACTCGTCACGACCGAGCAATTGAGCGAATTAGTTACATGTTACCATATAGATTAGTTGAGTGATTTGAGTGTTTTCATCTTCCTATTTCGTGAGGTGTTTGTTTGTGTACTTGTAATAGATCGAATAAATGCTTTTAATGGAAAATATCCTTAGGGATACATTTTTGAATACTTCTAAAGGCTACTTGAGGACAAGTAGGATTTAAGTGAGGGGATATTTGATGACATCAAATAACGTCTATTTTATAGCATCATTTATCCCATGTTATTAACCCATTTGTATAGTTATTGCAAAGAATTGTTACTTAATCATTTATATTTGGAATGTGCAGTCATTTATAGAGTAATGGTGAAATAGTTAGCAAAGGAGGCATTCTGGCGCTTAAATGAATATTTTTGAAGATTACTATTCGAAGACCCAATACACCGGATCATCAATGGAAGATACGGCGTATCAATTCCTGCCACTCACCAAAGACCACATCAGGAAGACCACAGAGGATTAAAGCTCAATACACCGTATCCAGAGAAGCTCAATACGCCGTATTCAAGAAATAGTATGTGAATATTCTGGAAGATATCAAGCGTGGTCCCTACTCCAAGACATCCCTAATACGCTGTATCTAATCCTTGGATACGCCGTATCGAACCGACTTCCAGACCTTATAAATAGAAAACTCAAAAATAAGTTTTAGGTGTGCTAAATCATATTTTCGATACCTAAACCATAAAATTCGATTTTCAGAGGAGAAAAAGAGCAGAAGAGGTCGAGCAACGTTATCAATTCCATAGGAGACAACGTGTAATTCCATATACTTTAGTAATCGTTCAGTTTTTGGTATCATTCGTTAACTCGGTTAGTTTACCTTGGCTAAATAATTGCTTTTGTATTTATTATGACGTTTGAAGGCTAATACCTTCGGGTATTAGCCATTATTATGAAGATCTGAATGTTTGGTATTTGTTTATCTTGATTTCTTGATTTATCGTTGAATGCTTGTTTATGTTTATCAATTTATACTTGTTTACGCGCTTTTGTATGCGACCTATCATTCAACTGGATCTAGTGATACGGACCAAGTAATCTAGAGTCTGGGATAGCTCTCCATATAGTAATTTATACATCTAGAATCATAGGATCACAAATATTGTCCTTCTAAATTTGTGTCTAGGATACGCTTCGGGCTTAACTAGTTAATTGGATATTGCCAATGGTTTATTGATCGTGTTGACTAGCAGGTGACCTAGATAATTCAACAAGTAACGTTCTGATTCCATTGGATAGTTGGACAAGTAGACTACTAGTGTATAAATTGCCATTAAGCAGTAAGTGGGTAAAGTCTCTATGAGCTAGGGTTTAACAAGATCATCATTGCTTTAATCCCTAAGATAGATTATAATCAGCAAATAAGGATGCTTTATGCGGATGCTTTAATTGTGACAGAATTAATGTGTCTAGGTCTTAGGATGATGTAACGCCTAAGTCTTAAGAATGATATGCCGCCTCGAGAGAAGAAATCATTGCAATTAATAAACAAACCAACATTCTAATCAGATTAATAATGGTTAATGCAGTTTTCTTATATTTGGCTCGACCGCTCTTTTATCCTTTGTTAATTAGCTCGCGTGGGTCAAGTTCTTGAAAGTGATTATCAGTCCCACCAAAACCGTGCTAGTCTCTCGGGCTGAAACCCACCATTTTCCCGTTAGAATTAGGAACTAGGACTGACATAGGTTTAGAATAGGATAGAATTAACATAAATTAGATAACTAATATATTAATTGAATTGATAGATTTAACCTCGCTTCAAGTGTTCGATACCCTACTTACCACGAAACTACTACCGATCGGGTACACTTCCCGTTAGTGTTGTTTTTGGTTTAGTCAGCAAAATATATATTTAAAACTTGAATCAATAAAATATACACCACACAACGACACATTAAGGACCCCTCGAGAGACAATTATTCTGATGCTACTTCGGGGACAGACGAGTCACCATTCGCTCAGGCTGCACTCGTATTTCGTCCTCAAACATCACCTACCTACCATGCTTTTGTTATCTAGCCTAGACCTGAGATACATGTACATCTTCCGTACATGACTCACTTTTGCGGGACGCATACAATATAGATGCCGACGAAGATGGTTCAACCACATCCTGCTTTAGCACCAGCCTTTCAGACAACCATTCCTTAGTGGGTCGCCGCATCACCATCACCACCACCATCACCATGATCACCACTACCATCATCATCACCACCACCATTACCTATACATTCGGGACCATCTCGTAGGAGATCTCCTTTACCATCACCATCATCAGATTCACATCATCCAGCTGCAGCATCACCACCTCATAAGAGGTGCAGAGTGTCATCCTACACGACATCATTATTAGTCGCACCAGCCGCACCAGCATTAGCAGAGTTAGCACTAGCAGCACCTGCACTATCATCCATACCTGCTGATTTTTTACCACCTCGCAAGAGGTTTGGATTTATTAACAGAGTTGAGGCCACAGAGAGGGAGATTGAAACTTTAAGAGCTAGGCTCGCAGCAGTTGAGAGAGAGAGAGTGATTGATGCACTTCAGCAAGAGAAGATTGGCAGAGATGTTAGAGAGGTTGAGAATAGAGCTCGACTTTAGAGGATCGAGGACATCTTACACTTCTAGATACATAAGTCATTATCATTGTAGCCTATGTTGTAGTCTACCAAGCGTTGAGTAGTACTCGATGGCAGCTTTTAATATGATGCTTGTATGTATTTTTCTTTAAAAAATGATGTACTAAGTATTAGAATCTATCTATATTGGTTATGATTACGCTACTTTGTGATATTGATTTATTTATTGCTATGATTGATTCTCGTATATCCATGCGTGTCGTGATCTCATTATATTATACTTATTGTGTGTCATCATTTTATTTTGGATGAAATCTCACATGTTATATTTCTTGTGAATTTTGAAGAACAATGCCAACTACAAGACAAGGAATGAGTTTCGAGGCCATCGAGGAACTGATAGTTCAACGTGTAGCTGATGCGTTGTTGACTTACAAGGCTAATTGGAATAATGGAAATATAAATGGAATAGGAAATGGAAATGGGAGCCACGATGAAGAAAGTGGCAGTAGAACCATGCATACAGCTCGTGGTTGCACGTACAAGGAGTTTCTGAACTGCCAGCCCCGCAACTTCAAAGGCACTGAAGAGGCTGTCAGATTGGCTAGATGTTTTAAAAAGATGGAATCTGTATTCCACATTAGCAACTGTGTTATCAACTTTTAGGTGAAGTATGCTACATGCACTATGCAGGATATTGCTTTGACATGGTGGAATACACACATGAAGACAGTTAGGATTGATGCAGCTTATGAGATGTCATGGAAGGAACTCATGAAAATGATGACTAAAGTGTACTATCCAAGGAATGAAATCTAAAGGATGGAGAGTAAACTGTTGAACCTGCCTGTTAAGAGCAATGATGTAGTTGGTTATACCCAACGTTTTCAATAGTTGGCTTTGCTATGCCCGAGAATGGTTCCAGATGAAGAAAAGAAGATCGAGAGGTACATCTGGGTACTCCTAGACAGCATTCAAGGGAATGTGACATCAACTGAACCAACACGGTTTCAAGATGCAATCAGACTAGCTAACAGTTTGATGGACCAAATGGTACGTGCTATTGCTGCAAGACAAGATGAGAATAAGAGAAGGTGGAAGAATAACCAAAAGGACAATCATGTAAAACACCACCCAAGAGACACAACATAGCAAGGGCATACACTGCTGGGCCTGGAGAGAAGAGATAGTACGCCGGAAATTTACCTTTGTGCAATAGGTGTAGGCTTCACCATACTGGTTTGTGCACTGTGAAGTGTGGAATTTGCAAGCGAGTTGGTCATATGACCATGGATTGTAGGAGTCCGGCTGCTGCAACTAATCAGAGGGCTCTGGTGGCGAATTAAAAGACTACCATTACTTGCTTTGTTTTAGCCTATGTTTTATTAGAAGTGATGGTCATTAATATTCCCAAACCTTGTATAAGAAAGTAATAGTTTATGGGAATCCTTTAATCTAATTGGGCCAAGGTTTCGGGCTTAAAGCCTATTAGTTTACTTACTCTTGCCGATAAAGGCCCGTTAAGAAGCCCACAAAGGGCCGAACTATTTTCTATGTATAAGACCCTCTGCTAGCTTGTTAAAGAGGTGGGGGGATTTTTTTTGGAATTTAACAACATTTGCTATTTCTACTAAGTCGTGTTTTTCTATGTGTTTCTTCAGCACTATACACTTTCTCTTTCTAACTAGTTCTTCCATTTTCTCTTGTTTTTAATCTGAAAACAAACATGTGTATGTATGTAGAAACTAGGTAAGCATAGGTCTTACAAGTGGTATTATTTGCCCAGGGGATTTCGTGGTAGCTTATTGTGGCTATATAGCTTATTCGATGGGCTTATCTAGTGCTTATTAGGTTCGACTTAAGGATTTAAGCTTATTCAAATTAAAAAGCTTGGTACTTTCTATTGTTAGATCTTTCTAGCTCATTAGTCAAACGTTTTCATAGCTTAAAAGGGGTTTAAAACAACTTATTACTATAGCTTATCTTCGTAGCGTATTTTTCCTTTTTTAGGTTTGTATTAGTTATAATAAAAAAAGCTTGAAGATTTTCAAGTCAAAATTGTTTTAGCTTAACTCCTACTAGTTTACGTGGCTTATTTGTGTGTCTACCTAACTTATTACAGCTTATTTTCGAGTCCTTAAACACAACTTATTACTTTTCTTTTTGCCTTAGACTTATTCAAAAAAAACCTTAAAACATGTACTTTCTTATTTAAAAAGCTTTCTAGCTTATTAGGGTTTAGTTTTCGTGGCTTCTTATTGTTAAAAAGTCCTTATTCAAAGAGATTATTCTGGGCTAATTCGGTATTCATCTCAGTAGTTTAACAAGGAAAGAAAAAGGATAGTTTGAAAAAGGTAAATCTCGCGGTTTATTTCGAGTTTAAGTCGCTCCTCTCAGCGGTTTAAACGAAACTGTAGGCGGTTTATAACCCTTCTAGCACTTTATCAAAAAGTGATCGTAGTTATCCCTCACCGCGGTTTAAGCTCACTTTCAGCGGTTGATCACATGTACCTATTACCATCAAGTATATAGTGGTTTAAGGTATTTCTCTATCGAGGTTTATCAGGGTTTATGCATCACTACGGTTTAAGAACCTTGTTTAGGACGGCGGTTTATGTCTAGGTTATTCTGCGGTTAGGGTTGGAATAAGAAGCGGTTTATCATATACATATTCCGCGGTTAGGGTTTCAAGAAGAGGCAGTTTAACTGCATCACATACCACGGTTATGTTTGGTTATGAACCGCAGTTAAAGGTTTGGAGCCCTAAACAACATTTTCAAAGTTAGTCCCTTTATGTTCTAGTCCTTTACTTCGTTCGTCCTAATCAGATTCCTTAACAGCCGTTGGTCCCTCAAAGAGAAACATCATTACACCGTTAGTCCTTATTGTTTATTTATCAACCGTTCGCCCTTGTAACTTCAAGATAATTACACCGTTAGTCCTCAAAGCTACAAAACATAACAAACAAGAAACATTAAATAAAGCAATCAAGTTTACAATACCACAACACCAATTAATCTATTAAGATCCTATTTTTCACACATGAATTTGTTTTGCAATGTCGACTCAACAAGATATTTATGCTGCCGGTTCTAAAAACCGTCCTCCTATGCTCAACAAGGACAACTACGTTCCATGGTATAGTCGTCTTCTTCGATAAGCAAAGAGCAAACCAAACGGGAAAATGCTAGTGAACTCTGTTCTTCACGGTCCGTATGTCAGACGTATGATTGTTGAACCCGATGACCCAAACAGTGAACCTCTTGTAGATGAATCTACTAATGAGCAGACTGATGATGAACTCACTATGAAAGAAGTAAAGCAAATGGAAGCTGATGATCAAGCTATTCCGATTATTCTCATGGGTCTTCCATAAGACATCTACGCTGCAGTACACAGCTGTCAAACTGCTCAGTAGACTTGGTTACGTGTTCAGGAAATGATGAAAGCTTCTAATATTGGTGCTCAGGAGAAAGAGGAAAAGTTGTTTAATGAATGGGAAAAGTTTAATTCTACAAAAGGGGAATCGATTGAATCTTACTACCATCGTTTCGCAAAGTTAATGAATGATTTTAAAAGAAACAAACATTTCCCAAAGAACATTGCCAGCAATCTCAAGTTTCTTAACAATCTCTAGCCAGAGTGAAAATGACATGTTACCATTGTTCATCAAACGAAGAATCTACATGAAGTGGACTACAATTAGTTGTATGATTTCTTGAAAATGAATCAGGAGGAGGTAAATGAACTCAGAGCAGAACAACTTGTAAAAACACATGATCCTTTGGCATTTATGGCAAACACTCAGACTCCTTACACTTATCCAGTGTGTCACCCAAATGAACCATCATAAATTACCTATATGCAACATCCACTACCCAACACCAACTATATCCCACAACCTTCATTCAACACGAACTACATGCAACAACCAATCCAAAACCCTGATGAAATCACAGATCCCACAACTACAATGAACATGGCACTTGTACTTATGGCTAAGGCATTCAAACTAAACTACTCTACACCAACAAATAACAACCAAATAATTTCATTAAACCCTCGCAACAAACAGACTGCATAGCTGGGTATAAATATAGGTAAAGACAGATAGATGCAAATGGTTAGAGGTAATGGTAGGAATTAGTTTAGACAGTATGTTGGGCAGAATGCAGGAAATCAGATTAGGTACAATGCAGGGCAGATTATAGGGAATCATAATGGGTATAATGTAATGCAGAATGCAGGAAATCAGGTTGTGCAGAATGCAGTTAAGAATATGGGTATTCAGAATGTTTGGACTCAGAATGGGCTTATTGTTGTTCCAAGGATTTCTAATCAAAATATTAATCAGAATGGGAATGGTAATGTTGTAGCAGCACAGGTTGAGAGTAATGATAATGGGAACAATGGCAATCAGATAAGGCGTTACAACAGTAGAGGAGTGGGTCATTATGCTAGGAACTACACAGTCAGACCCAGGAGAAGGGATGCTGCTTATCTTCAGACTCAGTTGCTGATTGCTCAAAAGGAAGAAGCAGGGATCCAACTCCAAGCTAAGGAATTTGATCTGATGGCTACCACAAGTAACATTGAAGAGAATGAGGAAGTCAATGCGAACTGCATTTTAATGGCCAATTTGCAGCAAGCATCTTCATCGGGTACTCATGCTGACAAAGCTCATGTTTACGATTCAGATGGATCAAATGAGGTACACCAATATGAAAATAGTTATTATAATGAGATATTTAATATTTTTACTTAAGAGGAGTAGTATACTAAGCTACCCCGAGTCCACTACTGAGCCACATCTAGATCAACCGAATGACAATAATGTTATTCATGCAGATTCCAGTATGGAACATAGTGAAGAAATAGTAGAACAACACCATGCCACTGTTGAGGAAACACAGGCTTTCTTTGAATCATTATATAATAATTTGGTCATAGAAGTTGAGAAAGTCAACACGGTCAATCGCAAAATAAAAGAAACGAATGACGAATTGACCACTGAGCTTGCAAGATATAAGGGAAATGAAAAACTTTTTGAATTCAATCAAGCAAAATTTTATGAACTTGAAAATGGTTATAGAAAGTCTATTTATCAAGAACAATGTCTTACTAAAAAGATAAATGCTCTTCACTTAAGTTTTGCTAAAACGATAACGACTTTGAATGATGAAATTACAAATTTAAATAACCAGCTTTCAAAAGAAAAATCAACTGTATCTTTTCTTCAACAAGAAAAGGAAAAGTTGAAAAGTGATTTCATAAGACGCGAAGATGAGCTTTTTGATAAACTAATTCAATCTGAGAAAAAGATAAAGGAATTAGATAACATGTTGGTTAAAATGGTTCAATTGATTCAAACGATGCATATGCTTTCACCTAAGACAGACTTAGTTTACCACACTGAACATAAAATGGCTCTTGGTTATCGAAATCCCTTCTATCTCAAGAAAGCTCAGAAAAAGAAACAAAGTTTGTATAATGACAAAGTGTTATTAGATAAGCATGATCCTCCTGCTGTGTATGATTTGGAGGAAACACTACAACTTGCTCAAGAGGGTCATCTAAAAATGAAACAACTTAACATAGAAATAAAACTGGCAAATTATGCAAAGATTAATAAACTTTCTCAGGTCCTTGTTTCTCAAATGGCCAATTCACGAGAAGAGGTGTATTTTTCTAATACTTCCAAAATGACCAGTGTTTCAAACATAATTTTGAAACCAATTTCCATACCTGATGATGTGTTTTCGGAAGATACTTCACCGAGTGTTGCACGAAAATTTCTAAATGAGATAAAAGACACCATTGTGACTCTTCAACATGTTGTAAAGTCAAGAATGCCATTAAATGTAAACAATTGATCATCTTCTATTCATCAAGAGGTTCACATAATTTTAAATGATGAAATTGCTTCTATTGTTAACCAAGTTGACGTAAGAGTAATACATTTTGAAAAGCAATTTTTGAAAGAAGCAGATAAATTTGTTCGAGACTTCAATTATCTTGCAAAAGAAGCTGATGAATATCTTGATAAGATCACGGTTTTGGAAAAAGAAAACGAGCGTCTCTTGAGAGCAGTTGTCAGTCAAGATAAGCTGTCTATTATGCAAAATCCTTCTGTTGTAGATACATTCGATCTCCAAACTAAGCTTGAACGTACGAAAGAAAAGTTTGAAACTTGTATCATTAAAAAGGAAAATGAATATGATGTTCTTTGGAATCAATGGTACAAAAAATGTGAGGAATGCAAATATGACAAAATTTTATACGATTAAGCTTATAATAACATGCAACTTCAAATCAAATGGTTACAAGCTTAGTTGGGAGATCTCAAGGAAAAGAGTATGAATACTCAATGTGCCATCAAATACCCTTGATCCTTGTTGGGATTAAAAGACTTCTTGATGATTTTGGATTTACTGCTGCTCAGGTTTGTGTTACTACTGCTACCACAAAGATAATGAAAAATATGCTAAGTAGTTAGTACTGCTAGTGTAACTTAGTACTGCTAGTATATGTTAGTACTGCTAGAGTAAAGTTATTACTGCTGGTGAAGATTAAAGAAAATATTCTAAGTAGTTAATGCTGCTTGTACACAGTTAATGTGTGGGGGGGGGGGAGGGGTGGGGGGGCGGTTTGGGGGTTGGGTGTGGGGGGGGGGGGGGGGGTTGGGGTGGGGGGGTGGGGTTGGTGTATAAGTTACTACTGCTGGTGTTCAGAGTTAATGCTGCTGGTACAAAGTTACAACTGCTCAAAGATTAAGACTATTGAAAGAGTTTCTACTGTCAGAGAATGGATAAAGACAAGAGAAAAGATAAAGATTTATTGGAGATCAAGATTACTTATGTGATAAGTATTAGTTATTTATTGAATAGATCATAGAGAATATTATAAGTTTTAGGAATATATTGTAAATCGATTAGGACTCCTTGGTGTAATAAAGGAGGTCCTAGGGCATAGAGTTTGATATCTAAAAATCTTTTGTTTTGATATCGTTATAGCTTCAAGGTTTTGTAACTCTAATACTAGTTAGAGTATTCGTAATAATATATTGAAGCTTTGTTTGTTAATCAGTGTGTTCATTAGAATTACTATTCTATTGCATATTCTTCTTATTGATCAAAGATTAGATACCGCATAATCTTTGATATATTTTACAAAGTTTCTATCATAGTTGTGTAGGATTTATCTTACATAACAAAAAAACTTACACAAAGAAGAATTAAGATCTATTATGTGAGATTAACAAGTGGTATAGAGCTTGTGAGAAGCTTAGAATAAGAAGAACATGTTAAATACACAAGATCTCTTGTTACAAAGATATGGATTAAGACTTAGCACATATGGTGGCTGCATCAAAAGTGCCTATGCTTAAACCAGGTGAGTATGAGCTTTGGAGGATGAGGATGGAACAATACATCCAGATGATTGATTATTCTCTATGGGAAGTCATAGAGAATGGTAATGCACCTCTAATAACAAAAGTTGTTGAAGGTGTTGAGACTACAATTGCTCCTACAACTGCTGAAGAAAAGGCACAAAGGAGGTTAGAGTTAAAGGCAAGAAGCACTTTATTGATGGGCATCCCTAATGAACATCAATTGAAGTTTAACTCCATCAAAGATGCCAAGTCATTGCTGCAGGCTGTTGAGAAGAGGTTTGGAGGGAATGCTGCTACTAAAAAGACTTAGAGGAATCTTCTAAAGCAGCAATATGAAAATTTTACTGCATCTAGCTCAGAGGTGTTAGATCAAACCTTTGATAGGCTTCAAAAGCTTATTAGTCAGTTGGAGATTCATGGTGAAAGTATCTCACAAGAAGATGTGAATCAGAAGTTCTTAAGAAGTCTGTCACCAGAATGGAACACACATACCATTGTGTGGAGGAACAAGCCTGAGATAGATACATTAAGCCTGGATAATCTTTACAACAACCTGAAGATCTATAAACCAAAGGTCAAAGGAACATCAAGCTCAAGCACAAACACACAAAACATAGCCTTTGTATCCTTAAACAACACCAATAGTACAAATGGAGCAGTTAATACTGCTCATGGTGTTACAACTGCTAGCACTCAAGCTATTGCTGTTAACTCAATAACAATTGACAACTTGAGTGATGCTGTCATCTATGCTTTCTTTGCAAGTCAACCAAACAGTCCACAACTTAACAATAAGGACTTGCAACAAATTAATCCTAATGATTTAGAAGAGATGTATTTAAGTTGTCAGATGGCTATGCTAACAATAAGGGCAAGGATATTGTTGAAGAACACTAGAAGGAAGTTTTCTGTAAATGGTACTGAGACCATTGGGTTTGATAAGTCCAAGGTGGAGTGTTACAATTACCATAAAAGGGGACACTTTTCAAGGGAGTGCATGGCTCCAAGGAACTAAGAAAACATGAATAGGGAGAACACAAGAAGGGTTGTGTCAGTGGAGACAACTACTTCTATAGCTTTGGTGTCTTGTGATGATTCTGGTTATGATGAAGTGATCAAGCAGAAAGTAGGTCCAAACTAACTTTGCACTCATGGCTCCCCGTATATTTTACAAGTTCTACTCTGAGGTATCTACTGATACAAAGGTTATCTTGTTTGGAAAATGTTAAATTCTTAAAGAACAAAATGAACAACTGTTAAAAGACTTAAGGACATCTTAGTTAAATGATATTGCTTATAAAACAGGTTTAGAGTCTGTAGAAGCAAGACTTCTAGTTTATAAGAAAAATGAGTTTGTTTATAAGGAAGATATCAAGGTCTTAAAATGTGAGATTCATTTAAGAGAAGTAGACATTACAGAGCTTAGGAGGAAGTTGGAACTGGCTCAAAAACAAAAAGATGAAATTCAGCTAACAGTAGAAAAATTTAAGAATTCATTTAAAAGCTTAAACAAACTAATAGACTGTCAGATAGTTGATAAGTGCAAAATAGGTTTAGGGTATAATGTTGTTCCACCTCCCTATACAGGAAACTTTATGCCTCCAAAACCTGATTTGTCATTCTCTGGTCTAGAAGAGTTTGTGAATGACCTTATAGTTACTGAGCCTACAGTTATTAAGCCTGTAGTTGAGAATAGTGAAGCTAAGGCTAGTGAAGCAAAGCTTAAAGCAGTTAGGAAGAATAATGGTGCTCCAATTATTGATGATTGGGTGTCTGATTGTGAGGAAGAACATGTGCCTCAGGCTAAGATTAAAAAGAAAATAGTCAAGTCTAGTTTTGCTAAGATAAAGTTTGTCAAACCTAAACAGCAAGAGAAGACTGCTAGGAAAACTGTTAATCATGTTAAGCAAAATAGACAAAACACTCATACTCCTAGAGGCAATCAAAGAAATTGGAATAATATGATGTATCAAAGATTAAGAAGTAATTTTGAGATGTTTAACAAAGCTTGTTATGTGTGTGGAAGTTTTGATCACTTGCAGGTTGATTGTAATTATCAAAAGGTGGTAAAACCTGTTTGGAACAATACTAAAAGGGTGAATCATCAGAATTTTGCCAAAAAGACTCACCCCTACCCTAAAAAGAACATGGTTCCAAGAGCAATACTAATGAAGTCTGGCTTAGTATCAGTTAATACTGCTAGACAAGTTAATGCTGCTCAACCCAGAACAACAGTGAATAGTGCAAGACCAATAACAAATATTTTTAATAAAGCACATTCAACTATTAGAAGACCCGTTAACAAGAATACAACATTTAAAAATAGTAATTTTAATTAGAGGATTAATGTTGTTAATAATAAAAATGTTAATGTTGCTAGGCCAAAAGTAGTACTTAATGCTGTTAAGGGAAACCAGGTTACTGCTGTTAAGGCCTTAGCTTGTTGGGTTTGGAAACCAAAGACTAAAGTAATAGACCATGTTTCTAAACACAACAGTGCATCAACCATTCTAAAAAGGTTTGATTATATTGATGCACAAGGAAGATCCAAGTTAGTGATGGCTTGGGTCCCTAAAAGAGACTGATTTTCTTACCTTATGTGCAGGGCAATCCACATCAAGATTTACAGGATAAAGGAGTGATTGATAGTGGATGCTTAAGGCACATGACAGGGAACATGTCCTATCTTACAGACTATGAAGAGATTGATGGAGGATATGTTGCCTTTGGAGGTAACCCCAAAGGAGGGAAAATCACAGGCAGAGGTATAATCAAAACTGGTAATTTAGATTTTGAGGATGTGTATTTTGTAAGAGAGTTAAAGTTTAACCTCTTTAGTGTCTCACAAATGTGTGACAATAGTGTTCTCTTTAATGACACTGAATATATTGTTTTATCTCCAAACTTTAAGTTAACTGATGAAAGTCATGTTTTACTTAAAGTTCCTAGAAAGAACAATATATATAGTGTTGACTTAAAGAATATTGTTCCTAAAGGAGGTCTAACTTGTCTCTTTGCAAAAGCCACATCACACATAAATTTCAAAACTATGAATAAACTGGTTAAGGGAAATCTAGTAAGAGGTTTACCTTCAAACCTTTTTGAAATTAATCAAACCTGTGTTGCTTGTCAAAAGGGAAAGCAACATAGAGCTTCTTGTAAGTCCAAAACAGTAAGTTCAATCAGCCAACCTTTACATATGTTGCACATGGATTTGTTTGGTCCAACATTTATAAAAAGCTTAATGAAAAAGATGTATTGCCTAGTTGTCACAGATGATTACAGTAGGTTTAGTTGGGTTTCTTTCTAGCTACTAAGGATGAGACTAGTGGCATTCTTAAGTCCTTTATAACTAGAGTAGAAAATCTAATAGATCAAAGGGTTAAGGTAATTAGGTGTGACAATAGAACCGAGTTCAAGAATAAGGAGATGAATCAGTTTTGTGAGAGAAAAGGTATTAAGAGAGAATTTAGTGTAGCAAGAACTCCTTAACAAAATAGAGTAGATGAGAGGAAAAATAGAACACTAATTGAGTCTGCTAGGAC
>BQNB010034032.1:5008-47588 GCA_026074375.1 Tanacetum coccineum
CTTAAATTTTTAGAAACTACACTCAGAAAAAGTTGTCATACATTTATTTTAAACATCTGGGGAGGACATTGTCAAGGCAATGCAATGAGTGAAACTAAAAAACTACAAACCCCCTTTTCTGACCTATTTTGACCCAACCAGCACAACCCACTCATTTTACCCCCGCTAAAGTAGCTATATGCGCAAGTGAAAATAATAGGTATGTGAACTCTTTTGTAATCTGGTACATATTCAGCGGCTCTAAACGAATACTTAAATAAGGATAAGTATCAATTCCAATGGCTCTAAAAGTTTTTCCAGTAACAGAAGTGTTTATAACTTAAGGAGTTTTTATTGGGAAATACAAGTCAGAAGGTCAAAGTACTGCTAAGTTGAAGGTCAAAATACTGTCTGCGTAGTGTGAAGAAGTCAAAGTACTGCCGTTAAGTACTGCCGTTATTAAAGGAACTCTAAAGGATTATCATGTAACAGTTAAATTAGTGATTAGTATTAATTAGTATTTGTGTCATACAAGGACTGTACACCTACTAGGGTTATCCTTACGTTTATAAAAGGATCTCTAGGAAGGCATTAGAAAGACACGAAAATAACAACAACAACAAAAGCATTAGTTAGAAGTATTAGAGATAAGTATTGTATTAGGGATCTGCAAACTTAGGCAGATTCAAGGTGTGATAATACAAATCGCTTGTTAAAACATTGTGTGTTCTTCTTGATACTGTTAACTAGTTTCCGCATAGTTGATAGTATTACATCAGTGTTTCATTGTTACTGGCTTGGATTTATTCAAGGAAGTAACATCCTTTACAGGCTAAAGGCTTATTATACTAAGGTATATCGATCCTACACCAGAAATCAAGAAAGGTGTCTTGAATAATAACAAGCATGTTACAACCGTTTGCAATTATATTTTGATATTTTCACGTTCTATTTTGAACGTTACACGCAACACTTACCATAATATCGCATATCGTCAATTGGTTGAGTTTAATGACATTAAATGCGTGATTGGTAACTGCTTTGTAATATGAAATTAACCGTGGCTTATAAATACAAGGCTCTAGGTTAAACATCTATTCATTTTAACTTATTATGTTGCTTGTTTCAGGATATCTAGAGGTCCACCAAAAATCAAGAAAGGTGTCTTGAATAATAACAAGCATGTTACAACCGTTTGCAATTATATTTTGATCTTTTCACGTTCTATTTTGAATGTTACACGAAACACTTACCATAATATCGTATATCGTTAATTATTTGTCGCTAGGAATTTCCGCCGCTATGCGCGGCTACTCGTCTAGTATAATTAAATTAATGTTAACTCTCAAACTTTCATCATTTTTTGATTAACTCATGTACTTCGTTTTCGCAATAGTTACAATCAAACCCTTACTTATTGCATTAAGGGTCGTATCATAAATCAGCAAGTCAATCTTAAAAACTATCCAAAAAATGTGTAGAAAAATATTTATTTGCAACTGCTTTGTGTGAGCACTATGTTATTTCGTAAAAGATTCAGTATTCTTTAAAACTAATGGGGTTTTTTGTCTAAGCTTTTTTATGGGTTTATGAGCTTATCGGAAAATTTAAGAGCCAATAAGCTCATTTTGTGGCTTATAAGTTTGTCGTTGGACTTATAGCTTAGTTAGTTCATATGCGAAAGAAAAAACGTTATTGTTCAAACTTAAAACAATTGTTCTTAATTGATCATGTTCCTGTATGTGTTAAATCCCTAGATATAGCAAGCTCTAAGTCATCAAAGAAGGCAAGAATGTGTATATCAAATAGTAAGGAAAATCGGTATGAATAAGGTTTATTTGAGCTGGAGCCATGCTTAAAGAAAATATCAAGAGAAGATCTTACAGAATTGTACAGGATTGTGATGAAGAGATATGGTACAGAGGGTCCAACAGATGATTATGAGAGGGTGTTTTGGGAAAACTTGAAGACAATGTTTGATGCACCTCTTAGTACTGATTTAGTTTGGAGCTTACCAGGTCAACAAAAGATACTAAGTTGGAGATACTATGAAACCTGCAGAGTGCATTGTTTGAACCTAGACTCAGCTGATATTTATATGTTAGCAGAAAGAAAATATCCTTTATCAGCTAATGTATGTCAAACTATGTTGAAAATGAAGCTTCTGGATGGAAAGATAAATAAGGATTGTTATAAACTTTTGAAAATGATAGAGAAGCAAGCTGGTGTTAGAAAATGATGGAGTTGTCAGTAGATGTGAACATATGTTGGAAGCTGTGAACTATAGTGGAAGAGAGAAGGATTTGGGTGTTGGCTAACCTCCCTACTACAAAATGGTCAATCGGTTCACATGTTAATAGGCATAAAGGAGTGGTAGTCCAAAGCAAAACGGTTTTGGTAAGACTTCTCTTATGTTGGGTGAAGTTTACGAAAAATTAGATGTACTCACTTACCATTGATTCATGTTCAAAAAGTTGAAGCTGGTTATTAATCATCCAGGGTGATGTCTGATTCCCAAAGGATTAGCTAGCTCAAGAGAAAACGGTTACTTGGTAAAGGCTTCATCAAATCCGTTGATAGCTGATGGTTTGCTAAAATATATGGGTATTTCAATCCTCACTTTGTTTCATGTTTAAGAGTTGAATTGGTTATCAATGTACATGGTTTATTCATACCAACATTGTCACTCCAGAGGTAATGGCTAATGTTAAAGAGACATAAATCCATTTAAATTTTCAATGATTCACCTCTCTCAGGAGTTAACACACTTGGAAGTGATGAGAATAGACTGAAACTTTATGATCTGATGTACATATAATCAATGTTGCTGCTTGGATGTTGCTTGTAGCTGTGAAGTGTTGGCCATGATGTTTTTAAAGATTTGATGCTGCAAATATCTTTAGTGGTGATTTCAAGAATTGTTGCTAGAAGTCAAGAACCTGTTTATACAGGAAAATTATCATGTTGCAGTTCAAGAATAATTTCAAAGATAATGCTCACAAAATCCTCAAGAAGCTTATTGATTATAGTTTTATATACCTAAAATATATAACAATATAATATAAACCTAAGAGCAATTAAGAAAATTACCAAGTTACCCTCGGTAAAATTCACTCTCAAAGATATACAATATATAATATATAATACGTATACTAAACCGGGCAAATATGATCACCCGGGTCGTTTCCCCAAAGACTAGTGAAATTGAAACCTTGTTTTAGTTCAGATTATGATTTGAATGAAGCAAAGATATTTTTGATAAGCTATCACTACTAAATAAAAGGCAACAATTTCAAATTTTAATTAAAAACGTAAAACGGGACACTAAAACTAAGGTCAAAAACCTAAATTCTAAAAAATTAAACCTAATTTTTATTTCTCTTTTTAAATGTATTTTAATGAATAAAATCGATGGGGGGGGGGGGGGTAGGTTAAAAAAAACTAGAACGAAAACGGGGTTAAAACGAGAGATAAAAATTAAAACCGAGAACGGAATGGAAAACCGTTCTTTAATAGTGAATTTTGCAATATAGAACTACGCAAGTGAAACCAGTTTTCTACAAACTTAATATTAAAAAGAAAATTTTATAAAAAAGATTTTATTTTTCTGATTATTTTTCTATTTTTTCATGATTTTTTAAATTTTTTTAAAGAAAATAAAAGATTAAAAATACTAAACTTATAGTAAAAATTCTAGAAAAATACCGAAAATAGCTTATGCTATTAGGTCTAGGAAAAAATAAGACATAAGTCGTAGCTTATCAATAAGCTACGAATTAATCGCTGTAACAACTTATTTAATTAAGAGGCCAGAATGTATAAAACTTTAAATGTTGCATTAGACTAACAGAAAAGTCCCAAGGGCAAGCGGTAAGTGTGTGTGTGAAAAAGGTTGATGAGGGGGTCTGAGACCCGGGTTCGAGTCTTGCTCACCCGGGTTTCTCCTTATCCTTTTTTAGAAAAACTTTGGGAAAAGCAAAAAATGTTGATAAGCCCTTGCTTATCAACTTTTGTAAAAACACTTTTTGAAAAACTAAAGAAATAAGCTGTTAAACAGCTTAATATGACAGAACACTTAAACTTTTTATAAAACTTAACACTTAATGCTATTTTTAACAAAGGTTAATAAGCTAAGCTTAAAACTTAAAAAGCTAAATTAAAATATTGAAAAGCACTTAAAAACTAAATCTAAGACAGAAGTAAGCTAGAGCTTATGAGCTTAAAGGCTCAATAAGGTGCTTGAGTATCTCAGCTTATGCTGAGATTTGCAGGCTATACTAGCCTACTTTAGGCTTAAAAATAAGTCACTAAACCTAAGATTAAGCTAAAAAACTTTGCTAAACTTAAAACTAGACCTAGGACTCTACTAAAATCAGCTTTTAAAAGACATTTTGAAATATTTTTAAGCTATGAAAAAGTTGTATAAAAAAGGCTGTGACAGTTTAAGCAAATTAAGTAAAAACTTGATAAAAAGCTAAAACAAGTGCAACCCTACTTAAAAGCTAAGAAATGGAAAACTAAAACTATTATTTTAAGTAATTTATACGCTTAAACAATTCTATACTACCAACTTTGTGCTTATTGAGCTTATTTAACTCCTTAAAACGCCACTGCGCCAAACCCTTTTTTTTATTGGCTATTCTAACTTACCACTTAAAAAAAAACCTAAAAACTATAAAAAAAGCTTAAAAAGATTGTAAAATTACAGATATTAACAGACAATTAAGCGGAATAAAAAGGAAATCAGCACATGTTAAGCCAAAATTAGCTAAAGATTACCATTTTTAGTTTTTTGACAGTTAATGAATGAAAAATAACTAAAATGAAACCTAAACTAAGAATTCAAACTAGATAAGGCATATTCTAATATAATAATTGCAAATAGTTTTACATTATAAGTAATAAGATATAATTTAAGCACCATCAAGCAATTACAATAGTAAAATTAAGCTAAAATTGGAATTTGAGAAGAAATTGAAAATAAGAAAGTGTACCTTGATCCTTTGCTTTAAACAAGGATTAAAATGGCTCATAAGAGCTTATCTTTAAAGCTTGGCTTATTTGCAATAAGCCAGTAAGTCCAATAAGCCCATCCACATTTGGCTTATCATCCATAAACATAGCATTGGTAATATGAGAGCGATCTAACAGTCCATAAGAGCTTAGTTAAGCTATGTGAGCTTAACTAAATGAAACAACGGCTTATTTAGATAAAAAGAGCTTATTATGAGCTTATTAAAGTGAACAGTAACATTTAGCTATAATATTTTAATACTTGTTTTAATGAGATTGCTAAATTCTTATTAATGGTCAAAAAGATGTACAATGCTTATAAATAGTAAATTTACAAGAATTAAATTGACATTTTTAAGTAAAAATAAGTTGTAAATAAATCCAATAAGTAATCGTATTCTACACTACTCCTAATCTGTATCCTTTGTGTGTGTGAGGGAGATGGCTATTTATAGCCAGTTGGTGAAGCTTCCCGACCTTGCCTTCTTGCCCACGCTCCTCTTAATCATGCCCGTTGGATTCTTCAATCATTGGGGATTGATTCATAGCCGTTAGATCACATATGTGCACACACGGATTTTGCAGCGTGGAATCTGGGATTTGTGACATATGTGTTACCTCTGTGAGTGATTAGAGAGATAAAAACCCATCTCATTTGTGCTTCCCCATTGATGACGTGGCCTATGGCTTGAGTGAGCTACTAAGGGCTTTTGAGAAGACCCTTTTGTCCTTGCCATAGTGATGTAGAACCCTTGAATTGACTATCCTGCCCATCAATTTGATAAAGCCCTTTGAATTACCCTGGATGGTGACTTTGGGACGACGGGTGAATAGTGTCTAGGGATTTTTGGCGCCTAAATTCATTTTAACTGAATTGTGGTAAAATTTGGTTTGAACATAGGGTTAATTACACAATGAGCCCCTCTCTATTCTTTGTCCAATTTTAGTGTAAAATGATTTTAGGAAATGGCAAGAGTAGTCCTTGTGGTTTTAATGAAATGAAATAAACTAGGAAAATGGGCTTATGAAATGGGCTTTTGGATCCGGATAGGGTTTCCTAGGTTTATAGAGGCCCATTAAGCTTTCCTGGGCCTAATAAGGGAGGAGGGGACATTTTTGGACTTTTGTGAGAGGTGAGGGACCAAAGTGATTCAATTTGCGACTTTGTCCTTTGTGTTTGACCCTTGTATTGACCATCTTTGACTGACTTTGACTTTACTTTGCTGATTTTGACTGAGGCTTGACTTTTCTGGCTTCGGCTTTATACTCTTCTGATTCTCGTGTCCGCGCTTGCCCGTTTTTGACCGTTTTCTTGTGATTTTTTATTTATCCGCACCTGCACACACAAAACAAATACAAGCATATTTTTGCCATTTTTGGTCTGTTTTGGGTTTATTTAGGATATTTTACGTACAAACGGATATGTGTATTCTACACTTATCAAAATTCCCCAAACTAAACGATTGGTGTCCTACGCAATATCACATGCTTATAACAAATACCTCGAAAATTTCCCCAACTTAAACCTTTGAAAAGTAGCAAAAGATTTTTGTTGTGAGAGTTAAGTATCAAGTTATACAAACACCACGATTTCCCATTTTCAAATATTTTTCTCTTTTTTATGATTTTTCTTGATAATTATCTTCCTAACTACAACTTATTTGTGTTGACATAATGTATTGTTTTTTTATTGCTCTATTGGTAAACTTTAAGCATCATAGGAATAAAAAGCTCATTAAGGGTCTAAAGATAACTTCATCATCCCGATATTTGTTAACTTCCATGCTAAGCTAAAATCCAAGATCATTGCTAATTACAAGTCATGAATATCACTGCTCATAAATATAATGTGTACTTACTTTTCCTCCCGCGAATCCTATTTTGTATCTCAAGATTTTATTAAGTATATACGTAGGCTATTTAAGACTTGTTTCGATACTTATTAATTCTAAAAATAAAGCGTAATGGTTAAGAACGCAATAATTAGCTCCTAGCCCTTTTCAAAAGATCAAATGTCATCAAGATTAAAGTCCACATCGAGGCAACCAAAATTTGGCTTTTATTAGGCTACTTAAGTAAGGCCACCTTCAGACATATACCAAAATGCTCTTTAAGCACATGAATAGATCTAATCTTATTTGCACATATACCCTTAGGCTCTTTAAGGCGCAACAAAATAAGAAAAAATTAGCAATTATTATACCTCAGTCCATCTTTTGAAGGCTTCAAATAGGCCACGCCTCCGGACAAGACTTGTAGCAAACATATTTCGACTTAGGTTTAACTTCCTCGTCCTTTAGATAGGTGTAACATCGGTTGTGAGCCAGGCAAGATACAGCAACTTTTATCAGTCTGGCATTATTAATGGAATTCTACTTATTCCCAATACCCTTAAGCTCTTTAGGTGACATAAGCAAAATATTTCTTAATTGATACATTATAGTATGCTCAAATTAAGTATTCTGATGGTGTACTATCCTAATCACAAAGGAATGTCCCAAAATATTTCTTAATAGCTATAACTCGCTGTTTTTATGCTTAAACTAAAAAAAATCGCTAGTGTCATTGCAAACTCATACTTGAGAAGATTTGGGCAGCATGACGTTTGACTTTGACCTTAGAAATTTGTCTTCAATGTACCTGTAACTCGCTACCTTAACTCTCTTATACAGTACCTTAACTCGCTGCTACAGTACCCTAACTCGCTGCTACAGTACTTTAACTCTCTGCTACACAGTACTGCACAAAAGAAACTCTCTGACACAAGTATGGTCGACAACTTTGCTACAAGTACCTTACTCTTACTTTGAAAATCGTGTTTTTAACTAAAAATCCCCTTTTGAAGTTTTTGTTGGTTTCTTGTTGCACAAATTGGTAATAGAAGGCTTAAAACTATAAAAACATGAACTTTAACATCACAAACGTCAAGATTAAAGAGAACCAAGAACAAGACTATAAACCTTCAAAAAACCAATTTTTTTGAACAAATAAGCCACGAATTTGAGCTTATTAACCACAAAACAAACACTAAACACCCATTGGCAATTGATACCACATGTTATCCCACAAGTTTAATCTATACACAACTAATAAGCAACCCAAATAAGCTCTAATAATCCGAATTTAATAAGAAGAAAAGGGAGAAAATGAACTTGGTAGTAATATATAGATTAGAAGAGGAGATTGGGGGATTTCACATAAGAACAATGAAGCAAATGAATAACCAACACCATCTCCATGTGTGGAGGGGTCTCACTTATATAACCCCTAGCCAACATGTGGGTATGGGCTCTTTACTAATGGGCTGGGCTTGGGCTTAACTTTGGGTTTGAGCAGAAACATGGACAATATTAATATTACATTCCAAGCGGTTTACCCGCTAGCTATTACTTAACAAGACTAATGGGAATAATAAGACGATAATAAATTCTTGTTCGACTTATATAAATTAAGGCACAAATTGCATAGACAAACAATGAGAAATGTAAATATTGGTGGAGTCTTTGAACCGATATCCACTAAGTATGATAATCAAAACATAAAACAAGTATCCGAGTAATTAATCATCGAATTATCATATCAAGTTCATAAGCAAACACTAAAGCTTGTTCATATCATCATCCATATTAGCCCAAATAAATATAAATGACTACTCCATATTCATAACAATCAAACACATAACAAGCATCATAGATTCAGAAAACATTATATTCATTAAAGATAACGTGTTTATACCGATTCCACAAGCAATGATTGATTTTCATTACAAGAAAACTTTTTGATCACAAACAATACTTAATCGGAATATCAACAAGTAACACTTCTCTCCACCACATTTGGCCGTGAATTTCTTCCTCCTCGTAGGGTTGTAAACCTGGAAATATGAAGATTCAAAAGAATACTTCCACAATTTCCAAGAACTTTTCCCTATCTTGTGAAATTTCCTAGAACTCTAAAATGATGTTAGAGATGATTGGGTGAACGAAAGGGATGCTCTTATCTGATTTCATGCCCCTTTTTAGTAACCTTGGTGCATTAGTGATGAAATTGGAGGAGTGAAGGTTTTTTTTTTTACACAATATTTCATTAATTTATGACTTTGGATTAATGCAGGAGACTGTGCACAGCCACTCTAAATTATGCGCGTATTATGCGCCGCACTTGGTTCATTTATTTAAATTGATTTAGCGCTATGAAGTAACGCACTTCATGGAAGTGCGCCGCACTTTGGCTTTTTTCATTAACTCTTCCATCTAGATTCTTCTATTGACGACCGTTAGTGTATCTAACGGAACATCTTTGCACTTTTAGTCATTTTCGTCATTCTTGGTCCTGAAACAATTATTATACCAATCAAACTTACAAAATTGCAATATTTCGCTCTAACATATATATTTCACATATTTTAGAGGCATATTTTATGTATATTTAGAGCGTTATCACTTGGCGTACAGTTCGTGGAGACGGTGTCAGGATTTCCTGTGACGCCGTCAAAGTATTCAAGGGACGACGTCACAATCTTTTGTGATGACGTCAATATAGCCGACACTAAGAATCCCGTAGAATAACTATGGGGTGACGGCGTCAGGATTACACATGGGACGACGTAAAGATTTTATTCTCTATATTATAACCCTTGTTTTTTAGTTTTAAGTGTGGAAAACTTTAGGGAACGAACCTAAGTCGTGGGTACACTTTGTAGCAGTGGTGTTAGACGTTTTTAGGGTTTTTTAACCCTTGTGTACTCACCATAACTCTATGTTTAATTGAAGTGAAGTTCGTTATCCCTTTTAATCATTTGAGATGCCTATGTGTTGTTTGATTAATTGTTCTTCGCTTTCAATTAATATGCTTGGCTAAATTTATTTGTGTTTACTTATGATTGTATGAAAACTTGTTAATTATCCCTTTTATTATTGCTTCTTGTTAATGGTGTGCGCGTTAGGCTTTAGAAAACTAGCTTTAGATATTAATTAGCATAGACGTCTAAGGAATACGCCGATTAGGTGTAGAGGTTACTTCGCATAGTCTTTTCATACCTATCTTCGCCATTTGAGGTGGATTCAAATTAAAGTATTTATTTATACTTACAATTACATTAACGAGGGTGACGGGCAATAAAACGAGAGATATTAACTAGGGAGTAGTGCATGATTATGTGAACACATTTGTTTAACCATAAGAGTTTTCCATCACCTTTACTTTTCTGCAATTAGTATAGAATTAGGAGTAGTTGTTAGTTTAATCAAACCTCTTTCAAACCCGAGATTTTACCTGCTTTCTAAAAAACATAAAAACACAAAAAAAATCTTCTCAACCCTTTGACCTTAGTAACATACAATTTGAACCTACCCAAACTATTCCCCTAGAGAACGATCAATCCCCTGAGTCTTACCTATACTAACGATTAAGTACTCTGCCTATGAGAGTTGTAAAACTTCAACGTTTACAACATATCCGCATCACCAATGATGAAACTATGATGTAATGATAATGAACACGTTCCCCTACTTAATCTCTGCCTTTTATGGTGTTTCTGGAGTTCTTGAGTCGTTGTAGGGTTTTGGAATAAGAGAATGGTGTCTTGAACCAAGCTAATGATCTTTATTTATAGGGTCTGTGAACAGAGTCAATACGACATATTATCAATCGTGAATATGTCGTATCGTGACGTGAGCGTAACATTCAAGTATTAATTTAAATATCAAGTCAACGCTGACGAATGCTTTCAATATGTCGTATTGCACCAATGGTGTGAATACGGTGTATGCCTTCAATACGTTGTGGCCAGTTCTTCATTAGGGCTAGGGGTGTAGCCACGTTACTCGTACTGGGGGGGACATGCCCCTACCCAAGTTCTTACGGATACGCGAAATATATAGGAAAAAAGGTCAAATTAAATGGAAAAAAGTCGAGTGCCCTCTCCCAAAAATCCTGAGTGCCCTCTTTGTTTCAGCTTATCAACAATTGTAATGTTAAAAAAGTGTTATTTGGTGGATTTGACTTTTTGATTCATCGGGAAAAATGGTGGAACGGGGAAGATAGAGAAGTGAGACAATGAGATAGTGAGGGTGTGACAAAGTGGGTGAGTGGGTAATATATTTAATATTATTTTTAGTATTTCTCTCTTTTGGTTATGTGCATATGCTTTTTGCACGTTGGTAACATGAATTGGAAGTTTGGTGCTCACTAGGAGTGTTAGTAGGGTCGGGTTGACCCGACCCGAACCCAAACCCGAAAAAGCTTATCGGGTCGGGTTAAATCGGGTTAAAAAATCTTATCGGGTTGTTTTGACCCGAACACATTAATCCGATAGTGTTATCGGGTCGGGTTCGGGTTATATAATTAATGTTATCGGGTCAACCCGATAAGACCCGAAAATCAATATTTAATTTTTTCTCCTAATATTTTTATACTGCGATGTCATCTACATTGTTGCTAAGAACCTGTGATCAAGTACCCACAAGTCAGGGGCTTTACTATTGAGTTAACTTTTTGCATCTCAGTGCTCCATATGTTTTTTGCATATATATATCTATACTGGTTATTAACATTGTTGGAAGAATATCATTACCTTACACATAAAACATGGTCGAACGTACCTCGTGAGCTTCGTATTTACATAAAAAATGGGGAAACAAGTTACTAGTATTTGATTAAAACAAGAAAGCTACGTTTTTAATTTTGCTTTGTAATCCGCTGTAGCCTTGTAATGCAACATGTAAGTAGTATCATCCGATAACCCGAATCACCCGACCCGACATAACCCGACCCGATTACCACCAGAACCCGATAACCCGATTTCTTATCGGGTTCGTCTCCCGGTCCGCACGGGTGTATTTTAAAAAAAATCAAACCCACTCTAATCTGACCCGACTAGGACCCGATAACTCGATAACCCGACCCGATAACACCCCTAGTACTCACATGTGAATATGTTACAATCTCAGCATAGGTTATTATTAACAAAATAGGTATCTTATTGTAATTTGTTAGCATCATAATATGTGTTTTGTAATTTGTAATTTTCATGTATTAATCACATTTTTAAGTTAACTTTTAAATAAAACCACAAGCTTTTTTATACAAAAATTTACAACACACGTTTTAAACTATTTTCGTTGCATCTGAATTTGATCTAAAAATATAACCTTCGTGAATTTATTTCAAGACAAAATAGTTGAAATCACAAATTAGTTTTTCTTACATAGACCACCTAACGATGTTTTTAGTTTTGATTGCATTGTAGGCTTGTGGCAAAGCATTTTTGTTTTCTTGGTAAACCCCACCTGACTTTTTAAATCCAAAAAAATTGACATGTTAATCAACTCTTCTTGTTGCTCGATGCCCCCGTAATCTCATATCCTGGCTCCGCCATTAATTAGGGCTCCAATACATCGTATTTGATGAAATGTGAATACGACATATTCGTTTGAGTACTTGTGTTTTCTTGAAATCTTCGTAAGCTCCTTAATCCGGCGTATCACCATATGTGAATACATCGTATCCTTGGAATGCATATTTTTCGTTTTTTTTTCTCCAAAGTGCTTTGTGTTCCGTGTCTTTTCCAATATTGCTTCAAAGGTATAAATAATCAAAAGTAAATGAATTTATGCCAATACTTAGATAAAAACATAAGAAATGAGCAATATAATGAGATGCATTCTCCTAGATGAAGTTATGAAGTTTAACAACTAGGTCATTCTAAACTATGCATGGGATTGTTTCACCGCTGAACATATAAAGATCACATAATTAATAGTACCAATATAGAAAAAATACAACAATATTAGCAGATTACCTCAGATCTTGGAGCTTGAACTGTAAATAATGTTCAGGCTTGTCCGCTGAATCCATAACCGTGATGTTATTGTTCAGAATGAATCGACCAATTACATCAGGAAAAAGAAAAGAAAACAGAATAATTATTATCACCGATGAGCACTACAAGTTATATATATGTATGAGTGTGTGTAAAAAACTTACCGAACGAATACTTGAGATCAATCTTGTGTTCTAAAAAACTTTGAAACACACAAAATTCAATCGCTCTTGTATATCAATAAAAAGAACATCGACATACATTCGTTCTTTTAAGAAAATTGATTTTACATGCACAAGGAGCTAGTTTAAGGATATCTATATTGTTTTAAGAAAATAATAAAAAATCTTAGATCTCTTGGTCCAAAATTATAGCATTGGAAGACCATACATATAAAAATAGTCGCATCGGCGTAAAATAGTAATGTAACAATTGTTATCAAACAAATATTAAATACCCGCGATTTGCGGTGGTATATTACATTAATCAGTTAAGTCGTCACATTACTTTACTTTTTCTGCACTACAAATACCACATATGTCTATATAATTTGATTTCATACGTTTTCATTTAACTAAATTGTATAACGCAATTTATATTCTTTATCTATTATTGAGTGTATCATCTAAATATTTAAGATCAAAACCTTCTCTTGGTAGTGAGTATAATGACACAAAATCAAAAACATTTTTTCTTGTTGAAAAAAGAAGAAAAATTCTACATGACCGTCTATATATTTTTATAAAAGCCTTTCATATTTTGAGAACTAAATAAACAAATGAAAATATTGAAGCTAAATAACAAATTTGTATTATACGTGTGCAATCAAATTTGTCATCTTTTAGTCATGACTAGCAATCTAAGCATAAAATTATAGCATGCATCATAATTAATTCAAAAAAGTAATAAATAACAAGGATCGTGAATTAATATATATGGATTAAAAATTTCATATTCGAATATATATTTAAGTTGTCAAAACACTACAAAATCACACAGGCAGTTAAACATGTAAAGTTCACGTTTTACCATATGTGTTGTGGTTTACAGGGTTTACGTGTTATCCTTTAATACATAGCTTTTTTTATACAAATACAACAAAAAACCTTTACGACTGGAAATTATACAAATTAGACAACACTTTCTCATATACAATTAGACAAAATTTTTCATATTATAACGTGTTTTTCAGCCATTTTCGTTGATGTGTTATGTAAACCAAATGATTTTCTTACGTACTATTTTCCGGGAAAACTACGCAAATTCGTAGTCGTGTTTTTCGTTAAAATTTTGCAAACTCATATCACGTTAAATGATGAAATTATGAATTTGCATGTATGGAGATACATATGGCCGTAATGATTGTAATAGATGCTCCAATTTACAACACTACCGGTGCGACGTTTATATCTGTAATCTTGGTTGTTACGTTAAACTTGGATCGGGTGCTTGGGGAATATGCTCTAGAAATACAGAATGGTTATGTTATCATAAGTGCCCGCGGCCACCGCCAATGAACATGGATGTTGGGAGTTATGGTGCCTCTCCACTCCTTTTCGACGCCCCTTAGTTCCAACCATGTCTTTTAATCCTAATTAACTTAAAGAGTATTGTGGTTATAAGAAGCTACTATACGCGGGTTAAGTAAACATGAACGTTTTCTAACTTGAAGTTTATATTCTTGTATCGTGTTTTAATTGCTTAATTAACTAAATAATTTAAAGATATCTAGAGGTATGTTGTAAGCATAAAGCAATCTGTTCTAAACTTTATTTTTCGATTATTTTATGCGTTCAATCAAACTCTCGAAATATGCTTATCTTTATTTAGTCATTAAGCAACTAAAAACTGATGACAATATTATAACTTCAAGTGAGGAAAAAGTTCCTGTTTACTTAACCAGCGTATAGTAGATTCTTTTAAACCATATATTGTTAAGTTAATTAGCGATTAGAATCATGTTGACTAAGGTGGCATCAGAAAGGAGTGGATCAGGCACCCTAACTTACCAGCATCCTGTTCATTGGTGGTGTCCGCAGGGACACTTTATGATAAAATAAACTATTCTAATAATTTCTAGAGCATATTCCCTAAGCACCTGATCCAAATTTAACATAAAAACCAAGATTACAGATATAAAGGTCGCATCCGATAGGTGTGTGGTTAGGATCTATACAATCTTTCGCCATATGTAACTCCATACCTGCAAATGCATAATGCATATGTGTCATTATGTAACTATTATACGATTTTGCAAAATATTAAGATAGAAACATGACCAACGATTTTGCGTAGTTGTCACCGCAATTAGTAAGAAACTCAATTGGTTTTACATAACATATCAACGAAACGACGAAAAACACTTATAATATGAGGAAGTTTGTCTAGTTTCTATAAGTTTCAAAAGGTTATAAAAAAAGGTATGCATTAAAAATTACATGTGAACATGATAAATACAACACATATGGTGAAAAACGTGAATTTTGCCATGTTTAACTGCATGTGTGATGTTGTAGTGTTTTGACATGCTTATATATATTGAATATGAAATTGTGATCCATATTTATATAATTCACGTATCTCGTTATTATTACTTTTTGTGCATCAAAGTATGTGATATTTTTTATTTTATTATGGTGCATGCTTAATTTTATTCTTAGAGTGCTAGTCATAACTAAAAGATGACAAATTTTATTGCACACGTATAATTGATAAATTTTATAACACACGTATTATACAAATTTGTTATTTAGCTTCAATATTTTCATTTGTTTTTTTAGTTCTCAAAATAAGAAAGGCTTTAATAAAAATATATGGACGGTATAGAATTTTAATTTTTAGCTTAAGTGGATGTTATGCCATATTGATCTCGTGCATATAGCCTTAGTCTGAGAATTATATTTTGGTAAACCAAAAAAAAAATGTCTTCGATTTGTCGTTTTGTGCCGTTATACCCACTCCGAAGAGAACGTTTTGGTCATACATATTTATCTCTGCTCTAAAAGATAATGATATGATTGTTACGTAGTTTCTAAATTTCATCCTTGATACAGGAACTGTTGCTTAAAGTGATGGGATTACTATCAAAAGATAGCTGTGCTTAGTAATCACCAATTGTTAATACTGTTATCTATAGATTGATGTTTAATAGGTCAATATCATATTTATAAGTTATGAGATTAACATTACAAGATAGATTTGTCAAGTAATCAATAATTGTATATTTAGTTTTGGTTTGTATTATAAGTTATCATGCTATTTATTTAACTCTAAAAATACATAACCCAGTTTACAGATATGTTTCTTAACTATTGACAAGAGTTTTTGTATTTTGATAAATTCAAATACTAGAGATACATAAACCGATGTATCTCTAGTATTTGAATGTATCAAAATACAAAAACTCTTGTCTAGGGGTGAGCATCGGGTCGGAACCGAGCCGAACATAGAAAAACCGACTCGAAACCGAAACCGAAATAAGGAATTTTGCAAACCGAGAACCGAACTTAGTTAACCTTATATAAACCGAAACCGAACCGAATAAGGTCGGTTCGGCTCGGTTCAGTTATGTAGTTCGAAACCGACTAAGTGTCGGGTTTGAGCCGAACCGAACCAACAAAACCGAAATACATATCCAAAACCAAAAACCGAACCGAATAAGCTCGGTTCGGCTCGGTTCGGCCCGGTTTGTCGGGTCGGGTCGGTTTTCGGTTTAGTTTGCTCAGCCCTAGTTTATAAATGTACTGAAGCATTACCATATATGTAACTAGACATGCACAAATCGGTTAACCGGTTTCAGTTTTGGTCAAACCGTAACCGGTTTTGGTCAACCTTTCGGAAAAACCGGTTGGGCCGGTTAACCGGTTCGGGTCCAAACCGGTAGTCGGGGGGAAAAACTAAACAAGGTTTTCCCGCTTGTTTACACAACTGAATATATGTTTTACTACCCGATTTAAATATATATCTTTTAACATTTGTTTAAAAGATTCTTTCATTACATCTATCCGGAAGCACGCTAATCGGTGAACAACCACGTTAATAATGTGTGCAACAAATTGACTATAATAAAATATGTCGTCTATAGGTGGACTGTATTTTAATTATAGTCTACCAATGGCTTTTGTATTGTTGCCTGCATTATCCAACGTTATTGAAAAAACTTTTTCTTCTAAATGAAATGCGATGAACACTTTTCTGAACATCTGAAACAAAGCAACTCCCGTGTGAGGAACCGGGAAGCTTGAATAGCAATTGTACGCTTATCATTTTCACAAGTTTCGGGATCATCCATGTTGCGGTAACACAAGGTACGAACCGGCAAAACCATAAGGAGCGCGGACCAAAACATTTCGTTGTTATGTTGACACTAGCATTTAAATTCAAAAAATCATATATTAATTGTTGTTTATAACACAGTTTCATTGCATCGCGTTTTAGAGTAGTACGACTTACATGATTATACTTTGGTTGAAGATGGTTTTGAAACACCCTAGTCATTCGAGGGTTGTCAAAGTGTTTGAACGGCAAGGTTTTGGAAACTACCCCCCCCCCCCCCCCCCCCCCCCCCCCCCCCCCCCCCCCCCCCCCCCCCCCCCCCCCCCCCCCTTTTGCCTTGGTCAAGGGCATTCGGTTAGGATCTGTATTAGGGTTGCTATATAAGTATATACTATACCACGAATCAACGAACAACATCCGGATTGTACACAAAAGACCCCCATATCGAGCCATAGACGATTGACCCGCTTCTGGAACCGACTTGAGTGCTTCACAATAATTTTGGTTGATATGAGCCTTCAACGTCGAGTTGGATCCCGACGACAAAAAATGAAAGCAATGCTTACATTGAGCCTTTGTCGTGCCATCCAACATCTTACAAAGGTTGAAGTTACACCAAATAGCGGGGTTTCGGGAGCAAGGTAAAACTTCAAGAATCATCGGTGCACTGGTAGAACCAACACTGATGGTAGTTGATCTGGATTGAGTTGTCATTAGTGAAAGAAATTCGGTTTTGCTTCTAAGAGTGTTTTTTGCTTATGATTGTGAAAGTTGTAATTCAACGAACACAAAACCTCTTTATTTATACTAAACATACAATGACAAAATGATAAATATTACACCTAGAAATTCAAAAAAGTGCTCCTCCCGGTCCCCACCCGTTTGAAATTCGAAATTCAATATTTTTTAAAAAGCGCCAAAAAACAGTTTAACCGGTTTTTAAAAACCGGTTGGGTTAACCAGTTCCAAAAAACCGGTCCGAATCTTGAAAACCCAAACCGGCGGTTTGGCCAAAAACCAGACCGGTTTTGGTCAAACCCGGTTTTGACCGGTTACGGTTTTCGGTTTTTTTGTTCAAGTCTAGTTGTACAATGTGATTATAATTTTGAACTACTTAAGTTAGGAGCTTGCATGACTTGTACTATGTATTTTATTACTTGTATTTATCATTAAATGAGTTCTTTAAGAATATACATTAATTATGCATCAATTAGTTGTACATTGCGTCAATAATTGTATTACTTAATTTTTAACTTTTAGAGTGCATTTAATGAAGGAAAAGGTCTTCCTCCATTATATTAGTACTAGCTTACAGACCCGTGGACTCACGAGGTATTTTAACGAATTTAATTTCTAAGAAGTTATATGCGAAAACAAATTAAGAAAACACCAAATGTAAACAGTTTCTGTTAATATATGAAAGGAACAATCAGATAATACGTGAAAAGTTGTTATAAACTCTCTTGCTTATTACATTTATTTGTCCACATTATATCAACCATAACTTATCTAAATGATATGCAATAGTTGGATCAACAAAAAACAATAACAAACAAGTATTAAAATGTAAATGTTTCTTCCAACAATACCTTAAAGCTTCCCGCCCAACGGGCGGGCCTTGAAACTAGTATATATATAAGAGGAACCTGACACGCGTATAATGACACATCACCTTATTTTAAGTCCATGTCACCAAATATAATGCCACCTCACCTTACATTAAAACCACCTGATCATTTATATGTCACATCACTTTATACCATTGCCACCTCACCTTTACAAAAGCCACCTATGCAAGAAAGTAGTAAAATAAGCAGAAATTGGAAATTAATATCTAAAAATGACAACAAAGATATTCGAACCTGGGATGCTTCATACAAAGACAATATACTTAACCATTAAACCATATTGGTTTTAGTGATAGAACAAACCAATTATGTAATCATTTTAAACAATAACACGTTTCACTCAAACAATATACACGGTTAATCAACCGCGTGAAACACACACAATAACTCACCCTAAAGTATCGGCATCAATCAATCAAGTATTACAATTAATTTGGATTATCAATTTCCTTAATTTCAAATTTAAAATAACTCTATTTTAGGCATAGATTTGGTGATAAAACTATTAATTTGAATACCAAATTTCAAATCAATGTTTAACCTAATTTGCTCACTATTTAAAGCGAACCTTAGGCGTTTGCAATTATCAGATCATCATACAATACCAGAAGCAAGAAACCAGAATGTCTAAGGGTGTGTTTAGTTGGGGAAAAATATCATATTTTTCCAGGAATTTTTTCATTTGATAATGGAAAAACTGAAAACTTGTTTAGTTGCACTTTTTTCCAATATTTTTCAAAAAACAAAAAATTCTCATTTTCTAAATTTATATGGAAAAATAGAAAACCACAATTTACTATTCTCTATTTCTTTTTTTTCCTAACAAAATAAAACGTAAATATAACTCAAACCAAATAAAACGTGAGTATTAATATTCTAACCCTGTCTAGAGGTGGCAAATGGGTCGGATTGAGTCATGGTCTAATAGTCATGGTCAAAACAGTCATGTTTTAAAAATGGGTCTAACGGGTCATGGGTCAAACAGTTTGGGTCAGGTCGACCCACTAAATTATGGTGTTTTCATACATTTTTGAACCTTTTATAGGTTTCGTCAGTCTTTTTACGCTTTCGTCGGTTTTTTTTCGTTTTTTACGTTCTCGTACGATTTCTTACGTTTTCGTCCGTTTTTTACGTTTTCATCCATTTTTTTACGTTTTTGTTTGATTTCTTACGTTTTCGTCCGTTTTTTACGTTTTCGTCCGATTTCTTAAGTTTTCGTCCGTTTTTTTACGTTTTCGCCCGTTTTCTTACGTTTTCGTCAGATTTCTTACGTTTTGGTATGTTTTTACGTTTTCGTCCGATTTCTTACGTTTTCGTCTGTTTTTTTACGTTTTCGTTCGATTTCTTACGTTTTCGTCTGTTTTTTACGCATTTGTCCGATTTCTTAAGTTTTCGTCCGTTTTTTACGTTTTCGTCAGATTTCTTATGTTTTCGTCTATTTTTTTACGTTTTCGTCCGATTTTTTACGTTTTCGTCCGATTTCTTACGTTTTCATCCGTATTTTTACGTTTTCGTCCGATTTCTTACATTTTCATCCGTATTTTTACGTTTTTGTCCGATTTCTTATGTTTTCGTTCGTTTTTTACGTTTTCGTCCGATTTCTTACGTTTTCGTCCGATTCTTTACGTTTTCGTCCGATTCTTTACGTTTTCGTCCGATTTCTTATGTTTTCATCTGTATTTTTACGTTTTCGTTCGATTTCTTATGTTTTCGTCCGTTTTTTTATGTTTTCGTCCGATTTCTTACGTTTTCGTCTGTTTTTTACGTTTTTTTTTTATTTCTAACGTTTTCCTCCATTTTTTACGTTTTCGTCCATTTTTTACGTTTTCCTCCGATTTCTTACGTTTTTGTTTGATTTCTAACGTTTTCGTCTGTTTTTTTTAATTTTCGTCCGATTTCTTACGTTTTCGGGTGTTTTTTTACGTTTTCGTCCGATTTTTTTACGTTTTCGTTCGATTTCTTACGTTTTCGTCCTTTTTTACGTTTTCATCCTATTTCTTACGTTTTTTTCCGTTTTCGTTTGTTTTTAAGTTTTCGCCTGTTTACTTATGTTTTCGTCCTATTTCTTACGTTTGCATCCGTATTTTTACATTTTCGTCCGATTTCTTACGTTTTCGTGCATTTTTTTACGTTTCCGTCCGATTTCTTACGTTTTCGTCCTTTTTTACGTTTTTAACCGATTTCTTACATTTTTGTTTTCTTCCGTTTTGGACGTTTTCTTTTGTTTTTTTGACCCCTTTCTTCGTTTTTTTACGTTTTATACGTATTTATTCGTTTTAAAAAACAGATCGAAACGTAAAAAAACAAACGAAGATGGACGGAAACGTAAGAAAACAGACGAAAACGAACGAAAACGGACGTAAATGTAAAAAACAGACGAAAACGTAAGAAATTGGATGAAAACGTAAAAATTCATAAAAAACGGACGAAACATAAAACATCGGACGAAAACGTAAGAAATCTGACGAAAACGTAAAAAACCGGACGGAAACGTAAAAAAACGGAGGAAAACGTAAAAACGGACAAAAACGTAAGAAATCGGACGAAAACGTAAAAAACAAGCGAAAACGTAAGAAATTGAACGAAAACGTAAAAAGATAGAAAAAAACGTAAGTAGATAGACGAAAACGTAAAAAAGGGTAAAAACGTAAGAAATATGACGAAAACGTAAAAAACGGACGAAAACGTAAAAAACGGACGAAAACATAAAAAACGGACGAAGTCGTAAGAAATCGGACAAAAACGTAAAAAAACAGACGAAAATGTAAGAAATCGGACGAAAACGTTAAAAAAACAGACGAAAACGTGAAAAACAGACGAAAACGTAAGTAATCAGACGAAAACGTAAAAAGGGGGCGAAAAGGTAAGAAATATGACGAAAACGTAAAAAAACGGACGAAAACGTAAAAAACAGACGAAATCGTAAGAAATCTGTCGAAAAAGTAAGAAATTTAACGAAAACGTAATGTTAATTGAGATTTATATATGTCCGGTAATGTTAATTTCGAGTATACTACAAATTAAATTTATGCTTATGATTGTAGTTAGTTTTTATTAATTTCATTTGTATTTTATTTTTTATTGTTTTTATAATCGTATACAAATAGCTAATATGAAAAAAAATATTAAATATGAAAGAAAAATAAGTGAAAATAGATCCATCTAAACATCTTTTTATTTTTTAAAAGGAAAAATACAAATCTTATCTAAATAGGTTTTCAAAATTTCCAACTCTTCACTAGAGAAGAAAAACCATCTTCTTCTCTAGGAAATTAGAAACAGAAAAATATGAAAATTTTTCTACAACTAAACAATACCTGAGCTTCAATATTTTGGTATTTTTCAAAATCATTAGCCTTTTATTAATTTTTGAGTATTTATTTTATTGATTTCACTTCAGTTGTATTTAATTGTGTTTGATTTGTTACATACCTTGTTTAATTAGTAATATTTTGTGTTTTACCAAAAATGTTATGATTCAATTGAATATGTTACGTTATGATTATGATTGCTTATTCATTTGTTGGTTATTCCATTTCATTTGGTTGCATTTTGATACTTGAAATCTGATATGCTAATATGTTTATAATATGCAGATTCTTATGAAAATGTTGGAATTTCATACACATCAAAAAACAAAGGGAAAAGTATTGTGACTGAAGGTACTTTCACTACATTGAATAAGATTGATCCAATGCTAGATGATATCAAGATTCAAGGAAGGTGCATCTCACTGTGGCACAGTCATTCAACCGGAAAGCCTAAGGATGCATACAGCTTGGATTTTGTTTTTCAAGATCAGAAGGTATACATATTAATAGAATTTCATTCATTAATTCATAATACAATGAATTTTTTTAGGCATTAACACATTTTTAATAAAATTGTAGGGTAACAGGATTCAATGTACAATCAAATCCAATGATATTCATAAGATTGAACCACTACTTCAAGAGGGTGATTGCTACCAAATTTCAGAATTTAGCGTTGGCGAGAACAATGGAAAACTGCCTTTGCTTAATCACATATTTAAAATCACATTCTTCAGGTCAACACTTGTCACACGGATAGATCCATTTGATGACAATGTTTTTGGTTTCAAGATTGAACCATTTAATGATACTCTCCAAGAAGTATCATGAAACTGTTTCTGTTGGTAAGTTTATTTCTTTACTTTTAAATTTACATATACTTGCTTTAAACACATTCTAACAAACATTCATAACATTTAGATATCATTGGTACTGGTGTGGCATTTGGTGATGTTGTTGTTGTGCCAAATTTTTTGTTCAAAAAAGAACGTCGAAGTGTAGTGATTAAAAACACTGAGTAAGATACTTAAATCTTTATATTTTCATTGTTTATATCATGGTTGTTAAGATCCCGATCCTGATCTTAGGATCTTACGATTTTACGATACTGCAAAGCAAAAACGATCTAGATCCTACGTAGGATCTTTGCATGCTTAGGATCTTATTGGATCCCGATCCCGATCTTGACCATAGGATCACTACAACAAATTAGTCATTTGTTCACACTTTTTTCTTCGCACTTTTATAAACCGTGAATTTTTTTTCAACATATTCACACTTATGAGTGTGAAAAAAACAAGTTAATCTTCTAAAACATTTTAAAATTATAATTTACGACAACATTCCTATGAAACATTCATATAATCTTGTGTTTATGATATATAATAATTTGTAGATTTGTATAATATTCCAAAGGCTATTAAGAAAATGACATTATAGTAGGATCTTACGATCCCGATCCGACCTTACGATCTCGATCTTGCAAAGACAAAAACGATCCTGGTTAAGATCCCGATCTTGAAAACCTTGGTTTATATTACTATCATATTTAAACTATCATGTAACATGTAACTTATAACTGTAACTTTTTGGGTCTTTTAAACAGAGGCATCCGAGTCAATTGCACATTTTGGGATAATTGGGCTCGCATGTATGATCAGTATGCCAGCAACAATGACTGTATTGGCCCTGTCACATTTGTATTGCAACTCGCCAAAGTCAAATATTGGCTAGGTAATTTTAGTTTCATCTTTTTTAACAATATAACTATTTTATTAACAACTAAATTTTGATGAATGCTAATATTCCAATTACTTTTTTTATGCAGATGAGCCTGCGGTTCACAATTCACTGTTTGGTACGAGGATATTCATCAACATTGATATCCTAGATTTGAATTTAAGAAGAGGTATTATTCATTTCAATTAATATGTTGCGTAATTTGTTTTATATAATCATCTAACTACTATGTATCCTTTTGTGACATACTAGCTATACTTCCAAAGATGGTTACGCGGAGAATGACCACAAGATTGAACTTTTTTCATCCGAGAAGGTGAAAATCACTTCTGAAATGTTTTTTTTAAGGATGTTGTTAAGTCTATGGTCGTTGGAATCAGGGATGTTGAACCTGTAAGTAATAATATTTACACTTTCAAATTCTATAATTAACATACATAAATGAATTATACAGTTCTTTTTAACGCACAAAAATATTATTTGGATACACAGGGATCTAAAGTAGTTTTTTATGCCAAAATACATCGCATTCATAAAGAGCATGGATGGTGTTATAATGCCTGCAAGCGGTGCAACAATCTTGCGAAACCCATCAATGGTTCTGGATCTTCATCCAGTGGAAGCAAATCTAAATCTTCATCCAGCGGAGGCAAACCCAAAAAGTCATGGAGATGTGACGAGCATGGTGTGATTTACCAGGTTGTGCCTAGGTAAACATTTTACATAAAACAACTCAATTTGAAATTTGAAAATAATTTATATTTTTTATATTTTTAACACACATTTACCAACAAGCGTAGGTTCAAGGTTATTTTGAGGGTAATTGATGAAACCTGTTCAACTTCATCAGTGATATTTGATACTATTGTTAGCAAAATGTGTAATGGAATTTCTGCTTTTGAGGTCATGAACAAACATGGTCAGAACATGGCCGACTACTTTCCTGATGACTTGAATGTGATTGTTGGCAAGAAATACCTTTTCAAAGTGTTGTTTACACAACACAATTTAGATTCAAACAGCCATATTTACTCGTGCAAAGCAGTGTCGGATGAAGATGAGTTGATAAGTCATTTTAAGACTGGTTTCATTGAACCACATGTATATTATTCCATATTTCAATTATATAAAGTATAATAAATAAAATCAACTGTCTAATTACAAAAAATAACAATATCATGAATAAATTTTGCATGAGACAAACGATGAATTCAAAACTCCTGAATCAAATGCTTTACAAGCTGCTTCGTCTGGTACTTCTGCTTTAGACGTGACCAGGTTTAGCCTGGATACACCATTGAATAATGATGATGCTTCAGGCAGTGGAAAAGTTAGTAGGAAGCATGATATGATTGATTTGGATGACTACCCAGATGTTACAGAAGATGCTGGAAGCAGCAAAAAACCTTCCATTGTGGAGGTCAAACTTGAAAAGGAGTAATCCTGCATCTTCATGATCGTCTCCATGTTTATTTTTAAGTTTACTTATTTTTATCTTGGATTTAAGACTATTTCCAGTTTGTTTGATTCACGTGTTGGTTTTTTTATGTTTTCGTTTTTCAAACTTCCTAGGATAATAAGTTGGAGATTGCAACATGTGCAATTCCTTGGTTACCATTTCCTTTACACATAGAGATTTGATCAATATATTTATTTTTTTGTCAACTGTTGCCTATGGATATACTACTCTTTAAATATCTATCACAATGTAAAATGTGTGGCTAACAACTTCATTATAACAAATGCTGAAAACTCTTTTTGCTATCCCATTTTTTAGATAGTTTAAAGTATTTACATGAGAAAACAATTTTATACACTTAAGAAATTGTAAGTTCAAAATGAAACATTATGTTAGTTTTAGTATATGATATTAAATCAGAACATGTACCTGTTTAATTGTGTTGTTGCCTAAAAATAAAACAATTTCATATGTATTTAAACATACAAGAAACAAAAATATACATTTAAACAAACTATGCATCATTTTATAACATTTGGCATATCACTATAACCCAATGTTATCAACAATGGCAGTCTGAATATACCAATGTTCTAAATAAGACTGGAATTAGGTGATGTGTCGTCTAACGACAAATTAGTTACATTACATGTTCTTAACTATCCAAAAGAACTGAAAATAACAACATTTTCATACGTACCAACCAAGTGTACTGGCCTTGCAGAAAATAGACATTTAAACACAACAAAAACCATGATTCTGAAACAGGATTATATAACACATGTGAAACAACGGGATCATGACTAGATCTATTGGATTGACCGTCTCTCGGGCGTCTGAGACTAACTCGATAAACTTGAACCTGACCATTTTGTCATCATCAAAATCACATCGCTTAAGAATAAACCTCCAATGAGCCATCATGTTCATGTGGTTCTTGCTATCAGGCCTATCCGCGTGAAATACCAAATCCAAATCAACATAAAAACGCTCTTCATCATAACGTAGATATGTGTTATGGAATGTGTACATTTTGTTCCCCTTGACAAACCACCACGGTATGGTCTACAGAAATAAACACAAAGATGAATAACCAAACTTACTATATGCATTGTTTTCATATTTCATAATATAACTGAAATTAAGAGACATGCTTACCAGACGACTTCGTTCAGTAACATAAGCCATGGAGCATAAAAGCACTTCTCCTCATCATCGTGATGCTCTTCATGGTTATCCCAGACACATTCATGTTTCATCCTAGGATCTACAATAGACAAAAGTATGTTTAAAGTCTATTATCAAATGTCAAGCTAATAATTCTTAACAAAGCGATATCAGTTATAGCAAGTTATTGTAACCAACGTACCTTTGTCTATCAGGCTTCTTATGAACAGAGCACGATTATCGAGTGGCATACATGGTACGCGCTTAAACCTCAACCCCAAACCACTATCCGCAAATGGCATCTTGAAACAGAATTATTCAGCAGGTTTGTGAACACCAATCTGTTGCCAACCTGAATGTGCTCAACAGCAGCCAAAATGTGCCAACCCTGTCCCGATAACACATGTCCTTGACGGTTCTATGATAGAGCAACTCGACGATGATTGGTAGAAATTAACTAGGAAGAACCAACATAATCATTTGAGTACCAGATAAGCAAAGAAATTATGATTTAGAATAATCTTAACATATACTTATTAAAATTAATGTATTTACCGGAGACTCTTTCATGTTGGTCACCATCACCAAGCATCTCCTTTGCCGGTATCCTATGTGAGCCAAGTCGTATCCGTTGCATTTACTTCCATAGTTGTGATAACCTGTAACGTAGTACTCATCCGGTGCTACGCGAATGAAGTGCAATGTGTTGACCCTCATGTACCTGCTGTCACTAATAAATGCTTTCCATTCATCAGAGAATTGTGTGTAATTGTTTTTCCCGGTAACCTTCTGTAGCCAGACTTTGTGTTTTGTTCCACGATTGTGGATCAAATAAAGCCATGGAATCCCAGTGTAAAGTGTTTCCGTAAACACGTTTGGCAGAACCTGAAAATAGAATATGTATTCCGAGTATTTATTCAGTGTTGTTGGTAAACATTCAAAAAACTAAGTATGTAACAATTGTAAGTATTAGAAGTTGGTAAATACCAGTTTTGATCTGAAGTTTTGTTGTTTAGCGTCCACAAGAAATTGGATGTTCATTCTATTTATGCAAAACACCAAAAATAATAAATCTTGATTAAGAATAACATACAAAGTAACTGAATATAGCAATTTTTAAAATATCTCTTTAATAATTTATTATAACTACTGAAATTTACAAAACACGGAAACTCAACATACATAAAAAAGTAATAGCATTCTTAAATAAACATAACAAATGTGTGCAGTTTATAACAAGTTAATTAACTCCACACATATACAGCTAATACACACATACAACGCTTCATGAACACACATTAGCTTAATACGCACAACCAACGTATCATGAACTACGTTCTTAACTAGCATTTGGCAAATACAATGTATAAGTTTAAAATTTTATGGGATACCAAACATGACTTAGCCTCATAATCTATAAGCTCAAGAGTAATACGTGTATACTATATATCATCAACAAATATTAACTTTCCCTAAACTACAAAGATTTACTAGAATCAAACTCATGTGATATACTCATCTTACAGTCTTACCTATTGCCTAAACAGAGCTGGTATTATATTGCTCAAATGAAACATGTAAGTCAATGAAATCGCATCATCACATAACTCAGATTTCGGTACTTGAATGTAACCAATTGTTGCAGTTTCTAACAATGTATTAAATCCACACATATAAATTGGCAGTTTCACTAACAATTATTTCGAATCCCACACATATACAGCTAATACGCACATACAACGCTTCATTTACACACATTACCTTAATACAAAGATACAAGGTATCATGAACTTGTTCATTATACTACATTTGGCGAATACAATCTATAAGTTCAAAATTTCATGGGATACTCATCTTAAAGTTTTACGTATTGCCTAAACAGAGCTGGTATTATATTGCTCAGATGAAACATATAAGTCTATGAAATCCATCATAAACATAACTCATAAATTTGTTACTTGGAATCTAACCCACATCTTGAAACAACAAGGTATCCAAAAGTACATCCATATTGAACAGTTTATGTTTCAAACATAGTACACCACTGACTACAGGCTAGTATTGGACTGATTTTCAATAATCATTGGATATCCTAAAAACACTTAAATTGCATCACAACAAATTGATTACTCCTCATTCTAACTAATAGAATCCGAAAGTATGTCTATCAGTGTTAGAGTTTTAGCGAAAACAACAAAGTAAGTCAATCACAATTGATATAACAATGAAGCGAAGTATATAGTTTACCATCAAAGTGCATAATGCACTAACTTTGTTACTACCACTGTCTTACAAATATTTGCACCTCAAAACACATACAGAAACACAACGGCCACATCCAATGGATTAAACATTGCATACCAAAACGATCAGACAAACGCACAAGTGACTATCTATAAAGAAACACTCCCGCAGCAACGCGCGGGTAATTATGCTTGTTTGTATACATACTAAAAACCATGACCACGGCGTCGTTTTAGTTGTGGACTTTTCGAGCTTACTTCTTGACCAATCTCACATCATTAGCCCAATTCACTTTGTCTATTTTGTGGTTTTATAATAATATTTCCGACGTTTCGTGAATAGTTAGTCCTTCCGGTATCTTCTTCCTGACGCTGTCTACCTACTCTGATCATCTTCCGGTACGTTCGTTTCTCATGGCTTTTTTCTCATCGATTTCTTGCATTCTATTTTTTGTTGATCTTCTCATCTTCCTTTGTATTTTCGGATGTGTTACTAATGTTTTTTGCATGATTGTTGTAATATGTTGTTGCCTTAATTATTGTTGCCGAACATGAAGTCTTGCTTGTATATTTCGGATTGTGGTTACTATGTGGTTTATTTGACAATTAATAGTATATTCGATAGGATTAGATAATATGTTGTAAAAGTTCGCTTTTCTGTAGTAGCATTAACCATTTTGTCTCATTAACGTCTATTATCTTGATATTGCTTTTCTCGTATATTACAGTTCCTAATGCCTTGCTAAAATTGGTTAGTTTTACATCATTGTGTTTTTTAAAAAAATTGAGTTGTTGTCTTTTCGGTTTATTAGGGATTGGAGTGGCTGTTATTAGGTTGCCCATATACTATGTATCGCTCTTTCTGAATGTAGTACATTTAGGCTTGTTGCCATTATTTACTTTACAATTGTAATTAGTTTGCTTCATCAGTTTGCAGCTTTGGGAGGACTGAGAATACGAATTATATTAAGGTCACATGCCAGAATAGTTCCGATCTACATATAGTATCTATAGTACATTAATACATGAGAACGAAAAGAAATTATTGCTATAAGTCCCGGACGTCCCGATAGTTTGGCGTCGAGTTAATGCGCCTTTCTGGCGTAGAATGTTAATTATGTTGCTCGCACGTTCCGGCACGCTACCTGAAATCTAATCACTCGTTATATTTATGATCTCAGAATGCACAATTATGGACATGTTCGTAAATAACGTTTAGAAAATTTACTTGTTGAGAGACGGTCAGCGTTAGGTACATGAATGGGACATTTGGGACTATCTCCGAATACGAATATTAACACGTCTACGTCCCCACCGTTTGCTGATGATGTTGGTAACGTCAAACGAAGACGCTTATGTAGGGTCAATGATGTTGGACAGTCACAACCTACACGTAAGTATCGCCTTTTGTAAGCGATCACGGACATGCACGTAGTTGTAACGTATCTTTATTATTTTCCTATTGTTCATTACCATACATTGAAGAAACTGTTATACTTAGTACAATTCATATGTACTTGTATCTGACTACCTCAAGTCTTAGATGAAAAGGTCTCTTCTAGACTGAAACACATAATCGGCTACGCCCATAGTGTTCGTTCTTCTATTTCACATAATGTTCATTTGAATTGGCCTTGATTCTGCATATCGTTTGTTAAACAATATTCTCGGGATCAGATGGTTAGTCCAAAATATATTGAACGCCGTTTCAGAATATTGAATGTTTGGGTGTATCTCCGATCACGAGTTAAATCAGCACGTCTCACATCTCTATACACACCTTTAGCTGAGTCGATGCTTTGTAATTTCAAACGAGATAAGACGCTTATGTAGATGAATGATGCCGGTCTCATCATACACCCGTAAGTGCGCTATTCGTTGCAAATTGTTTTTTGAGTATTAATTTATTATTGGTTGCAAATATGTTGCAGAAATATTGAAGAGTTCTTAAGCGGTTAGAACATGAATGTTGTTGTAAACATATTATGATTTTACTGTGGTTTTCACTTATTGATTATTATTTTTATACGTACTATATGTTATTTTTTTTTAGAATTTAAGTAGACCTCTCAAATCATACACGAACATGGTATGAGCTACTCACCAGTTACTTCTCATTCTCCTTCAACATATTTTCCATTTGTATCAGCTGGGACCAAAGTTACTCTCGGTTAACATTGCATATTTTTGATGGGTTTTAACGATGGAGGTGACTCATTAACTGTCATGCTCTTCAGAAGTACATCCCGCTTATAGTCACACTGTAAATGTGAATATAGCTGCTATGTGCACAATTAATACATTGATCTGTTTTTCGATTGGTAAATTTCGTCGACAGTTAAATTTAGTTAGTCTGTTTCGATGCGAATATATAGTATTCGACTGGTGATATAATGTAAGGCCCAAATATAATGGATTGCTGTACAAGAGGTTTCCGAGACTCTTGCTTGTTTGCGTACATACCAAAAAATATCACTGAATAGTCATAAAAGTCCTCATACTTCTTCACTAGGGTCGTCTACTTTCTATGGAACAATGTTATTTATACTTAGGACGCTCTATAATCAAATGTTTTGTATTGACTCACGTTAGGTGCTACACAATCGATGAATTTTTTAAAATTACATACCAAATCTATCCTGAATATATAAAGTTACTTCTTCAGGGTCGTCACTTTATGGAAAATATTAGGGCCTATAATCAAATGTTTAGTATGACTTCCTTAGGTGCTAACATCGATGAATTTATTAACATCAGACGTGGACCATATGTGTTTAAGATATCCAGGCAATTATATCATTGGATAGGGTCTTTATGTCCTCTGGAAGGTCAGCCTCCTCGATTTTTGCAATTATATATTTACGATACGGACAATGAAGTCGATAATCATATGAATCATTTTGGAGGACATAATAGTAACCTTCATAGAGACATTGTCGAGGGTCTTATAGAGTTATTAGATACACATAATGCATTAGTTCAGTTATTTAGAACTGCCCGTGAAAAATTGGCGGATACACATGTGCCAAATTTTTAGGTTCGGTTATACAATGTCGTTGGTGCCCATGTATATATGAATTACCAACTGGTGATATGTTGGGTGCCATAGTGTACGAACCAGGACCTGAAACACAAATGGACTACGATATAATTATTGAAGAGCGGTCAGGCTATCCACAACGTGTGAACAAGCTTCATTCGTCTTATATGTCGCTACAGTTTCCGCTCCTTTTTCTATATGGGGAGGATGGTTATTCAAAAGATTTCAAATTAGTAGGCGACAACGGGCGTTCTAAAACGGATAGGCGTCTAACTATGAAGGCCTACTATGCGTACCTTATTCATGACCGTAAAAATTCTTATAACTATCTGTCCAGAACAGGTAGATTGTTTCAGCAATACGTTGTTACCGCCTTTTGTGCTATTGAACAAAATCGAATAGATTTCATACGTGAACATCAGAACGACATAAGAAATGAATACCTGTCGGGGATTTATGACGCTATCAACAGAGGCGATACTGATGGTTCTGATTGTGAAGGACGGTTGATTTTACCACAATCATTTATAAGTGGTCCACGATATATGTATAGTCACTATTTAGATGCCCTAGCTATTTGCCGTGTACATGGGAATCCTTCATTCTTTATTACATTTACATGTAACGTCAAATGGCTGGAGATTACCGAGTATATGGTTGATTTCCCATTGTTAACCACAACTGATCGTGCTGACATAGTCGATAGAGTTTTCGAAATCAAAGTACAACAATTTGTTAAATATTTACGTGATGCACAACCATTTGGCAAGACTGTAGCAGGTACTATTTAATATTTTTTCTCTTTTATTAACTATTAATCTATGTAACAAGTATATAAACTGAAAGCATTGCTATATTTTGTCCTATAGTGTTGTATACTATCGAATTTCAAAAATGAGGCCTTCCCCATTGTCATACTTTGTTGTGGATTCACGATGCTGCACGAGTACATCGAGATGAAGACATAGATTTGTATATTTCCGCAGAGCTTCCTTCAAAAGATACAGACCCTGAATGTTATAGGATCGTCTCCGAATTAATGATGCACGGTCCGTGTGGGTTAGCATATCCGTCTACTTCATGTACACAGAATGGTGTCGACTGTAAAAAACACTTCCCTAAGGAATACTGTAGTCGTACATATACCGATAAAGATGGTTTTGTACACTATCGAAGAAGGGATATAGCCGACACTGTTCTAAAGCAACATGTGGAGTTAGACAATCGTTATGTAGTTCCATATAATCGGGAATTATTAACAACATTTTACGCCCACATAAATGTAGAGTATTGTGGGTGGACTATGCTTATTAAGTACCTTTTCAAATACATTTCAAAAGGTACGGACCGCATTGTCGCTCGCATTTCTAAAACCAAAACAACTACACAAGAATCTACTGATAGACCACAAATAGTAGTTGACGAAATTAAAAACTATTTAGATTCAAGATATGTCAGCCCTCATGAGGCCTGCTGTAGAATGTTGGAATTCAATATACATCATAGAGAACCTGCTGTTCAAATACTTTTCATACATTTACAAAATATGCAGCGTGTCGTGTTTAGAGATAAAGATAAGCTTGATGATGTTGTCGTTAATACTCATATTAAGAAAAGTACCCTCACAGAATGGTTGCGATACAATGAGAAAAACACAGACGGAAGGCACCTTACGTACTTGAATTTTCCTAATGAATTTGTTTGGAATTCAAATGGAAAATACTAGAGTCGTCGTCGTCAAAGACATAAGTCATCTATTGGTAGATTGATTTATGTCCATCCAGCAGCAGGTGACCTATTCTATCAACGAATGTTGTTATGTCATCAAAAAGGGTGTAGAAGTTTTCCAGAAATTCGTAAAGTGAATGATATCGTCTATCCAACGTGTCGAGCAGCATGCCAGGCGTTAGGACTTCTGGAAGACGACCAAGAATGGGAAAATACAATGAGAGAAGCAGCGTGTACTGCTACTCCAGCTGAACTACGGACACTATTCGCACACATCCTTACCTTTTGCCAGGTAACAGACCCTGTGTCGTTATGGGGACGCATATGGAGGAGTATGTCAGAAGATCTACCATATGCATCCTCAGTATCACTTAATATTCCAAATTTACATATACACGACTCGCAACTTGAGGACTAAGTTCTATATGAGTTGGAAGGTTGTCTCAACCATTGCTCAAGATCGTTAACAGATTTCGGCCTACGACTACCACCTAAAGATCTTATGGCTGTACTCAGGAATAGGTTGCTCATGGAAGAAAAGAGCTACAACCGGGAGCTGCTTGCGAAAGAAAAAGATACGCTGCTAAGAAAATTAAATGAGAAATAAAGATACGCTGCCAGTACAAATAACCGACAAGAATTGATATTTGTATACGGGCATGGTGGTACGAGTAAAATATTTTTGTGGAAAACTATTACGTACACATTACGGGCTGACAAAAAGATTGTATTAACTGTCGCTTCATCTGGTGTGGCATCCTTACTATTACCAGCATGACGAACATCACATTCCCGCTTTAAGTTACCATTAGATTTAACTGATACATCAGTCTGTTCAATTAAAAAAAAAACTCAATTAGCAAACCTGATCAAAGAAACAAGTTTAATCATATAGGATGAAGCTCCCATGAATGATCGACGTTGCTTTGAAACTTTAGACAGAACATTACGGGACATTCTTAGCAAACCAGATGCCCTTTTTGGCGGTAAGACTGTCATGCTAGGAGGAGATTTTAGACAAACTTTACCCGTAAAGAAGGGCGCCTCAAGAAATGAAATTGTAGCGTCATCAATTGCTAAATCCTATTTATGGCATCATTTTACGTTACACCGTCTAACTGAGAATATACGTTTAGCTGATGAAAACATGGATGAAACACAAAAGGAAAGGGTTTCCACATTCGCAAAATGGTTGCTGGACATTGGAGATGGTTCTATTGGTATTCCAGACGAGTGTGATCCTGAGAACACATCATGGGTCGAGATACCAGACATTTACCGAATCCCCGATGACGAAAACGGCATAACAAACTTGATCAGATTCATTTACGACGATGACACGCTTCAGTACCCTACACCTCAGAAACTACAAGAGAAAGTAATTGTCTGTCCAAAAAATGAAATTGTAGACATTATTAATGCAAAGGTAATGTCAACAATTCTTGGAAGAGCACACATTTATACAAGTTATGATGAAGCTCTACCACATGGACATGACGGAGGAGAGATAGAAATGTTGTATCAAAAGAGTACTTAAATACTCTTTCATTTGCAGGGTTACCGCCACATAGACTAGAAGTCAAAATTGGTACTCCAATAATACTACTAAGAAACATTAGCATTGTCGGTGGCCTTTGCAATGGGACACGCCTAATTGTAAAACAGTTGTTGCCGAAAGTTATTGAAGCTCAGATAGTGACAGGAACAAAAGTTGGCCAAAAAGTATACCTACCGCGGCTTCCACTGACGCTAAAGGACACGAAAATGCCTTTTATTTTCAAACGGAAGCAATTCCTGATAAAAATTTGTTACGCAATGACAATCAACAAATCTCAGGGCCAATCTCTTAAGAAAATCGGAGTATATCTACCTGAACCTGTTTTTAGTCATGGGCAATTATACGTTGCATTATCAAGATCAACTTCTCCGGACGGACTCAGAATCTTAATAAACACACAGAGCACTCAATCGTCAACGTCTACTAAAAATATAGTCTATACGGATTTCCTATTTGGACTTCAATTTGAAGAGGTTTATTTTATCTTACTAAAAATTCAAACCATAAATTTCACATTATTTCTACTTTCTTTATGTTATTCTGTAATATACTTTAACTTCCTCATAATTCTGCTTCCTGATTACATAGCTTTTAAATTATAATATTCATATTGTTCTTATATGTTTTACATTATTTAACTATGTGTATATCTTTATATGCACCCATTGCCAAACAATTATTTTACTTGATGATATGTATACATTTATGTGTTCACATGCCTGCTTACATATATAATTGTAACTAATGACCAACAATTTGCGTACATTTTTCAGAACAATGGCGACAACCAGTGAAGCAGATTCTAAACGTGAAGAGAAAGGAAAAATGATTTTAACAAAGCCAAACATAACAAGACTTGCAGATCTTTCTTCAACATATTTTAATAAAATCATAGAAATAATTGTATATCGAAAATGGATTTTGAAACATTATGAAACACGCCTACCGACAAAATTCTGTTGTATTCTCCTTGACAAGCAGGTATATACCCTTCTATACAATGATTTCTGCAAATTAAACAAACACCTGCTATCTATTCTAACTTTTTCAAAACATTTAACTTAGGGTACCCCAATTCAAGCAAATATGGATGCCGAAGATACTGACTACTTTGATGAACTTTTGCGACTAGGCAAAACATATAGAATCTCAGGTTTCAGTTGTCAGAAGACGCCTACGTGGGAACAGACGCTAATGAATGAAACTTCTCTCCTCTTTGGAAAATACCTGCAAGTCCACAGTATACCCAACGACAACTTTCCTTTACATTACTTTAACTTTGCAGCATATAATGAATTGGCAGGAAGAGCAAACGTGAAAAGTGTTGTGCTCACAGGTACAACTGCTAAGTCCCTAAGCACTATTCTACATTTTACAATCTAAATTATTATACAACATAATTACAGACTACATCGGCCGCATTAGAGCAGTCAGTGGAATTGACACCTTTGGGAATGCCACATCACAACGCAAGCTTCAAAGAATCATTCAAATCGAAAACTTAAGGTAAATACTACATTTTTTATTCAGTGTATTCAAACATTTAATCATTTTACTAACAACCACAACGTTTGCTACCAGTGGTAACATTATAGGTCTTGCTCTCTGGAACGAAATGGCAACAGGATTTGATATGAACACCTATACTTCCTTGCCACAACCAGTAGTAATTGCAGTCAGTTCATGTTATGTTTCTCGATACAATGGTACATATATTTCAAAGTAAAAAATTTAGAATAAAAGCATTAACTTAAAACAAAATTAACAATATGTTTCCTTTACACAGGTCTTCAGCTATCAGGAACTTACGCAACCCACTACTACCTAAATCTAGACATACCGAAAACGTACCACATAAAACAACAGTAAGTATTAATACAATATATATTCAAATGCAACAATAAGTTGTAAAAATACTAATTTTTCTGGCCTAAACATGCAGACATGAACAATCAACAAGCATGGTACCCTTCCTAACCATCAACAATCAGCGATATGAGGACCCAAACTTGGAAAGAACAAGAAATCGTTTCCCATTAGCAACACTCCTGGAAGTGGACCCGTAAAATTACCAGGTACATTATCATACGATTACTTTTACAACTAAATTTTACTAATTATATTCTAAAACTCAATTACAATTTAACCAATACAAATTTTACCGAACAGTTCGTTCGATTTACATCGGATATTACAATATATAAAATCAACACACTGAAGGAGTGGTACTATCAGAAATGTTCCACCTACAGCCACAAAGTCATACCAGAAAGGCCAATACCAAAATACAAAAACCATGGACCCCAAACAAATACTATCTACAGGTAAACAACAATTATATTTACACTGAACTTAAAAACACAATACTAACTTGCATATTGTACCAGCTATTGCTTTAAAGCAATTGTCAGTGACGGAACAACTACAATTTCAGTAACATGCTTCAGCAACCAAGCCAACTCACTAATAAAGGACGTGCACGAGCTATGCAGACAATATTAATCAAAGATTCCTATTATCTACCCTGAAGCACTTAAACCAATCTGAAGGAACTGCCCACACTTTTCAATTCCACTTCGACTCAACAAGTACGTCAAAAAGACCCGACTTTGTTTTGGACGCCGTTTTCCCAAACATTCCACTTGCACTACCAACACCACCATTAGATGTCGTCCCCCACACCACCTCAGACACAACACCAATCCAGGCTCCCAATCCATCAAGCCCTGCCCTTTCCACTACAGGAAGCAATGAACCCGAAATAACTAAAACCGAAAAAGAAACACCACCTACACCCAAAACAACTCCACCAACTATTCCCCTTCCTATCACAACCAAAGAAGAACAAAAAAACAAAATCCGCCAACATCATCTGCAAAAAGAGTACTATTTATGGACGACCCATATGCCAAACCCTCTGATGCTACAAAAAAAACATGAAGACCCAAAACCTGACGCATGATGCTCCAATACCAGTTCCCACCACTTCTACTGCTTAATCTGTAGAATTATGCTTCTAAACTATAAACATCTACTTTCTTTTGTGTATATATATATAACTGTAACCGTAACCTGTACGCGTATTGTATTTCTGGTAACTTGGTTTGTATTTATATTTCCTTATCAAGTTCGTATCTATTTAACAACATAACACAATAACATATAACAACTGATATATCCACAAAATGTTCACTCTACTAGCTCCCGCCGCAACGCGCGGGTTAACTTTCCCCCTCGTTATATACATTTGTGATTATTCAGTATTATTAGGACCAACTATCTTAAAATTTATTTAATACATTATATAAGGAATACATAATATATGGACAATATACTCTCTCAATTATATTGCAATGCTAACAATTCATTAAAGATATCTAATTTTTTTTGGAAACAATTTAAAGTATTTTCATTAGAAAACAATTTTATACACCTAAATAATCTTGATAGACTTTCAAAATTTAAATTTTAAGATAAAGCTCATCCAAAACTATTCATAACAAACTTTCAATCTTATAATTATTTAGTCCAATGTACAATCAAATATCATTAATATACATATAATTACTCTATTTATCTAACAATTCTTTTCTCTATAAATACTACATATCATTTTCTCATCTTTAATAAACCATTTTGTAAACCATGGTTGGCGGTAATATCAATGCCAAGGTACATATGTTTTTTTTGCTATATTTTCAAAAATTTTTATACAAAAACCATAATAGGTTATATCATTTATTCTTCATTTTAGGTTGTTAAAGAAGTAATTACCTCCAAAAAATGAATGATGAATCCGTGAAAGATGTATCGATTATTGTTATATTCGATGATGAATTGGTAATATTTAGAAACTTATTAGATGTGTACTTATTTTTTTAATTTGAATTCGTTTTTATTCTAACTTAGTTTACATAATATAAAGGATGTTTCGGTGACAAAAAAACCTCGAAGACTTCTAAAAAATGGTCATATTGTGAACAACCATGAATCTCACATTCTTTCTTCTAATGATAATAAGAAATATTATGAAGAGGAGAATCAAAAGGACCAGAAATTGGTATGTCCTTTTAAATAGTTTATTTTTATATTTTGACTTCATATTTTTAAAGATTCATAATATTTTTTAGTTTATGAACTTTGTATGTGTTGTTAGGAATCTGATGATGAATTACCTATACGGGTTAATCGTAAAAAAACAAAAACATGCCTTCTACGTCAAAGACATGTAACAACTGTGTTATTGATGATCTTATTGATGATGATCTTCCTGATTATATGCAAATAGATGAAGAATTTGTTAATTTATTTGATCATGAAGCTAATGAGGATGTTCAAGTTGCCGATGAATTGCTTGAGCAATCTGCGGATGATCTTACACATTTAGACGAATTTGAAGTGGATGCTACTGATGATTACGATTATATGGACAGTTTCATTGATGATGGACCTTTAGATGATGAAGATACCGAAACCGATTCTGATAATGATGACTGATTTCCGATTGCTCCAATGATGGACGTTTCCTTAATAAAAACATGTTATCTTTTTTACTTTGTCATTCTACTATGTTTTTTAAATTTAAACTTTTGATTATTATCAAAATTCCATATTATAATCTTATAACATATCATTTTCAATCATTTTTATTTGTCAAATTAACAATTTATTATGTTTGTTTTTATATACAATTCATCACGAATACAACCACAAATCCATGTCGTATTTCTAAAGGTTTTAAAAATTTTGTATATCCAACTTGTGAGGTATTCCAAATATATTACCCATGTTTATGGTACTTAAACATGAAAATTAGCCAGTTGTAGCACCAAAAGACAAACTTAGCTAAAAACTACATTGTGTTACCACAAATATCAGAGACGGAGCTGTGTATGTATTGGGGTTGGCCAAGGCCCACCCAAAAACTCTTAGAGAAACTATGATTACCATATTATTAATGTAATTTTGTCCATTAATACACACTTTGGTCCATCCAAGATCTGTATATAAACAATAATAGCATAGTAAAATATAATATAATTTGTGATGGTATAACCTATTTATAAGAGCCCACGGTACCGTAACGCCGTGGGGTCCGGCGTTAACGCCGTGCCGGCGTTACGGTACCGTTGATCCGAAATTGACGACGGCGTTGGTGGCCAAGTTGACACACCAACGCCTCGTTGAGGCTTGTTTTTTTTTAAAAAAAATTTGTTTAAAAATTTGAAAATGGCTGTTTTAGCCGGTTTTTTTAAAAAACAGCCGGTAACGGCTAGTTTTTTTTTTAATTTTTTAAAAAAATACCCCAAACGGCTAGTTTTTTCAAAAAAAAAATTTATTTTTTCTAAATATTTTTACTCACTATATATATCTCATTTCATCCTCAACAATCTTCATCCTCAACCTATACATTCAATCTTCATCCTAAAACAATTTTCATCCTTCCAAAAAAAATGACCGACTTTCCCAATGAAGGCTCGTTTTGAAACCTCCTTAACGCCGACACGATGGGTTCCAAGTCTACCTCGAATTCTCAATTCCTCGGATTTTCTAGCCAAGCTCCGATGACTCCCGAGCAACAAGCTTTTCTTCAATCTCAACAACAAGCTTTTCTTGCATTTCAACAAACTTTCCAAAACATACAACAAAATCCACCACAACAACAAAGCCAATCTTCAAACTCAATTCCACAACAAACCGACTCCCAACCCAAAAGAACCCGAGTTAAACACGCGGCCAAAAGATCAAAAGGAAAAGAGGCCGAACCGACGGGTGACGTTACTACTTTACGTTGGTCCTCGGACGAGGAAGCGTTACTTGCCGAGTGTTTCGTTGCGGTATCCGAGGATCGTAACGTCGGGCGGTCACAAGCGAAGGACACGTTTTGGATTCGGGTTATGCACGAATTCAATCGGAAAAATTTCCAAAAACGTACCAAGGATATGTTGACAAGCAAATGGACGACTTTGAACCATCATTGCCAAAAGTTCAACGCAATCTACAAAAGGTGCCATCGGTTGAAAAAAAGTGGCGAGAGTGAGGTTGATTTGATGGGCCGGGCTCGGGGCATGTACCAAGACGAGAATAAAAATTCACCGTTTAATCACGACAAAGCTTGGGCGATTTTGCGACAACACGCAAAATGGGACGCACCCGAAGTTGCACCGGTTGATTTAACCGAAGACGAAACGGGCGATTTTCACGCAACGGTTAACACCGACGAGCTATTCGGTGCCGATCCAAGACCTCGTCCCCCCGGCAAACAACGCCCCGGAAAAAAACCCAAATCCGACACATCGGCGAGCACCGGGGGAAGTCACTCGTCCCAATTCGGTGAGTTTGTGTCTCACGAGCTTCGGCTCAAACGGGAGGCCGCCGAAAAGGCGTTTGAGGCGTCGAAAGACAAAGACGAGACGATTAAAAGTTTGGAGGAGTTGCGATTTCTCGCCCTTAGCACGAAGGATTTGTCGGACGACGACGCGTTTTGGATCTTGCGGAAAAAAAATCAAATCAAAGCCAAGTTACGCGCCGAAATGCCGATGGAACCGAACAACGAAGACGACTCCGACGAGTAGTTTTTTTTAATAAAATTCGAATGTTTTAGTTTTAAGTTTGTGTAATTTTTTTTTTAGACGAGTATTTTTTTTAATAAAAAAAAAAAAAAAAAATCCCCCCCAAATTTTTTAGTTTTAAGTTGGCTGTAATTTCTTTTATTATATTTCTGTTTTGTTATTTCTTTTTTATTAGTGTAATTGTAATTTTAATTTATTCTAATGAATGAGAAAACGAAATTAAATTTAGTTTTAAAAGTGATGAAAAAAAAATCGTAGCGTCCCAATAAAGTCTTATGTTATTGAGTGATGTTTACCTGAGGTTATTTTGATGTTAAATATGAATGTGAAAAAGCTGACGTGGACGCCCAAACAATTGGTGTTACCAAGTTTGGAGTACCTTTATCTAAGTCTATGCACGAGCGAAAATTGCCAAATAGAGCGTGTATAATGGGACCAATCTCACCGCGTGAGGTGTGTGCTCGTGACCTCCTCGCTGCCATAGATAATAACAGCCTAAACTACACACGTATAACATTCGTCATTAAATGTGAGAATTCAAAAAAGGTAAAAGTATAGAAAATAGTAAAAAGATAAATTGTTAGTTAATGTGTTAGTGAGGCTGGATGGAGTGGTGAGGCAAAACTCACCTAACACGTTTGCGTCGCATCAACTTTCTCTCTCCAAATAAAACTCACCTTACAACTCATTTTTCAACCGTAATAAGAACTCATTTTACCACTAAAACTCACATTTCATTATAATACTCACTTTATATAAAATATACTCACTAAATATATCCACACACACTCACAACCAATTAAAATACACTTAATAAAAGGGAAAGGGACCTACAAATAAAACTCACCGTGAGGTGAGAAACTCACCAAAAGGTGGATTTTTTCCGTGTTAACTCACCAAGCAAATCCAATGTGACAAGGTGAGTTTGGAGGGTGGCATGGCAACTCGCGCGTGAGTTGAAAACTCACCTAGGTGAGTTTGCCCAACCCACCTCCACTCCGTCCAGAGAGGGATGGTGACATAAAGCATTAATATTCGATTTGTG